>OY740765.1:113161268-113431426 GCA_963513935.1 Aphrophora alni
TGATAACGAGCACAGAAATTTTAATTTTTTTAAATTTTAAAGAATACTTCATTATTGCGTGTAAAAAGAAAATGCAAGTGAGGTTTTGATATTTATAAATCTTCATTGTACAAGAAGTATACTTTCATTCAATAATAGAACAAAACAAATCATGTTAATAAATGCGATAAGGAGCAGTTTAAAATAATTTTCAATTCAAAACTTTTGTATTATTATTAATTTACTTAAATATTTGTTTTGTTTTGACTAATACTCGCATCCACCTGGGCTCAAGGACACACAATCCTTTACCAACTGTGAATATTTCCTTGTCAGCAGTGCTATATAATGTTTATTTTTAATTTTAATGAAGTATAATTTTAATTGTAGTACATATCTGTTTATACAAATTTATGTTTTGGTAGTAGGCCCTATACAAATGTTTTGTACATCCTTAGCTTTATGAGAAGACTATAAATACAACATACATGTTCATAAACGAAGTTAACAAGAAGGTTTTGGTAAATATTGTTCACGTATTAACAAAATGGGAAATTACATAACAAAACTTGAAAAAGGGTTTTAATGTTTGTTTACGAAAATTTTACTAATACGTGTCAATTATGGAGTTTTTGGGAGACGTTATTATGCCGAGGTATGAAGGTACATATTTCGTAAATTTAAAATCTTTCATTTTTCAAAAAACTTATAAAGACAATTTGTGAAAGGTTTAAAAGTGTTTTTTAAAAATCATTATTGTGTAATATCAACTTATTCAATCAATTTTATTTTATGTTTTTGTATAGAACGAGGGAATCCAAATTTCTAGCCAATGTTGCAAAGTTATTTTGATAAATAATAATATAATTTAAATACATTTGTGAAAAACTTAAAATTAAATGGCAAACAAGCTGAACCTAAACAATTGACAACTCAATTACAAAATTAATATAGAGTAATAAATTAATTGAAAAAAAACAAATAAGATAGAACAAGCAAAAGAATAAAAAAGTTATTAAAAACACATTTATAAAAATTAATCACGCATTCACAACAATACATACATCTAAGTTGTAAATTACTTTTACTTTATGCAAAAATATGAACCTTGATCAAAGTAAACGCAGGTTTTATGTAAAACACAATATTTCATAAATTATACTTATAATATTGTTTAAAGTGTGAGAAAAATTGTGCAATTCAGAGAATGAAAAAAACTTCACAAATTCATTAAAAATAAATTCCATATGTAGGTAATCGTATATATTATTACTTTGTATTTACTACAAAAAGTTCAAATGTTCTTTAAAATGAATGACAAATAATTTGTAAGACGGAAATGACGTCACTGTGAGTGACTAATCCAAAATGGCGTCGGTGGCGTGATGTTATTGCGCAACATTGTGAAATTCTTAGTTTTTTCAACTGTAAGTCAATTAATATATAGAAAAACTAATATTTTTCACTTTTATATTACCGCGTTTGAAACATATCACATAATTGATCATTATTATTGCTTACTTAATTATATTATTAGACCATTATTAGACCATAAATCCTATCAAGAAAATCAAAAACCTCACCAAGTTCATTATTCTTACAATACAACAGGAATAAGTCAAAATTAAGTAAAAAGACAAACTATATGATCAAATTTAAACAATAAAATTACTTTTACTACAGCATCTTCTGCTAACATACGACTTTGAAAAGTTCAACAAAGAGGAGCAAATATGAATTCCTAACAAGAAAGCCAGAAATCTCAACAAGTTCATTATTCTTACAATACAACAGGAATAAATCAAAATTAAGTTAAAAAACCAACTATTTGATCAAATTTAAAGAATAAACTTACTTTACTGCTGAAAATTCTGCTAAAACTCAACTCTAGAGAATTCGACAAAATGGTGGTAGACGACGTTTCACAAAACGAACTAATATGAACTAATTGAAATCGCAGGATGCAAATGAGTACTACTTGCAAATTCGTGTATTTTGCGCACCTACCATGGAGTCGAGAATCTGATTGGTTCTTGAATCAGGAAGAGTGGGGGTTCATCACGACATATACCCATAGTGAGTATAACCTTAAAACGTTGATATATTTTAATAAATTTTGCAATTTATTACATAAATTAAATACAAAATCGTTTATTAAAATGAAACGATTTTTATAATAAAATAATGTAAGCTTGTAGTTACGAAAGTTAAGTCAATTTTCTTATTGGAGAAAAACAACCATGGGCGAGTTATATAAGTGGAAGAGAATTATAGTTTCAGAGAACGAAATTTTCTATTACACGTCCCTTGGGAAAATATTCTACATATGAAATAATATATGATTTAAAAAATATCTGAAATTAAATAATATTTCACAATTTTTCACTATTTTTAGAATGTTTCACCGAAAAGTTATATTTAAAAACAACTTTTTATATACAATAATATTTTTAGATACAATTTATACAACTGTAGGTAAATATTTTATTCCGGAATTAAAGTTTTTAGTTTATTTTTTTCATTTTGGTCAGTTAAAATATTTTGAAAGCAATACATTTTAAAACACAAAAATGTTTTAGTCCATCAAATGCATAGTTAGGGCCAAACTAATTGGATTGAAAGACTTGATTCCATTATGAAAGATTTATTGGGGGGGGGGGGAGGGATTAGTCCAAAGCCCAATAAACAGTAGGCCTACATTTATAAGAATTAAAACAAACACTTTTTAGTATAAACCACCACTTTAAAATTTACCGACCATGGTTTCGCTAGTTACAGCATTGTGAAGGTAGTTTACACGAATGACGCTGTAACTAGCGAAATCATGGTCGGTAAATTTTAAATAAAGTTGTGGTTTATACTAAAAAGTGTTTGTTTTAATTATTAAAATGGAATACCACCAAGCACCTACGGTATCTAGCATAAATAGTACATTTATATCTTAGAATTCAATTATAAGTAAGATAAATAATTTTTAATTTTTAGTTTACACCCTCCCATTTGTTTATCTATATATATTTTTTATGAGTCTATTATAAAATATGAAAACAATTATTATTATGATCAAACTTTTTGTTGTTTAATGTGATCTAACGATACTTTTCAATAAACCTTATCTATTGTAAAGTGGAAGAGATCATTGTAATACTAGATTCAATGTGAAGACTTCGTTTTATGTCAACTCAGTCTTTATTATAGTGAGTACGGGCTAGGAATTCCCAGGGACCCTAACTGACTGGATTTCTATTTTTTTCACTGAGTATTGGGTTACATCCCTCTCTTTCATCTTTCCTATCAGGTCTCTCTTGACCAACTTTTGTACTTTTTCGACCCAGACGTTATTAGAGTATTAGAGGGCGAGGAGTTATTTTATTTTATTTTTATAAGGCGATAATGACAGAGAGGTTTTTGCTTTTAAACAACAAGACAAAATCAACAGATGGATTAATTCAATGTTTATAATATGATGTAAAAATTTAATATTTGTATAAAATCTGAAGTAAAAATTAACAGAATTTAACTTATATATTATAATATTTGTTTGCCACCATTATTCCGAATATTGATTATAGGACTTATTGTCTTCAATATTCATAATGACTCACGTCGTTGTAAGTCCTGTGACCAATTACAATTACAATTAAAATTAGTTAATATAATTTTGTTTATGAAGCAAGCTCCAAAAGATGGATCCCTCAGAATTTTACACTTAAAAAACCTTTTTACATAATATAGTTGTTCTAAAAGGTTTTCAAAAATGTCATTATTACCATTATACGCACATTAATCGTGAATGACCTTATTTTGAAGCTAAGTTAGGACCTCTAGTTAATCTATTCAACCTAACCACTTCAAATTGAAAACATCACATAAAATAATGATATTTAACTTAAAGAAAAAATAACATAAGAAATTAGAACACACAAAATCAAAACAAACGAGACAAAATAAAAATAATAAAAATTACAATATGAGACAGTTGTGAAATAATGCAAAACGACATTTTTGTACTATTTCGTTCCGGGCTAGAATTATAATTTAACCATTCTTTATCTCAGGAAATATTTAACAAACAAAAAAACGGATAATCCTCTTGAACCAGAGTAACACTGAAGGGTCGCTTAAACAATTTATAAAAATCAGTCAAATTATCATGATACGATAATTAAACCGTCTTTAATATTTACTGATTTTAATGAATATATTAATCACTGTTCAGTTTTAATAATTAGGGAGTTGAATATTAAATATTTCAACAGATCTCATTAAAATAGTTGAAATTTCTTTTCAACATATTAATATGCAAAATCACATTCCGCACATTTTTGATTGTAATATGTACAGAAAGATTTTTTAATTACAGCTATTTTGAAACTGTTTTCCATTTTGTTGATTAAAACCCTTTATCTGGTAACGCGCATCAATACGCTTCACTCAAGCGTTTATGTGACTAGAAAACACTTTTTTTTTTGCAATTCAACATTTACCCAAGTACAAATCATCCTACGGCAATAACTCCAAAATTATTACATCCAAAGTTTTTTGAATTACACACATAAAATATATGTACATTTCTGAACAAAATTATATGAAGAAGTTATGTTTTGCATATTATTAATATTTTTGGTGAATTTTTAAAAGTAGGCCTAAAATTTTAGTGATTTTCGACTTTTTAAATAAAATAATAATTTTCGTAATAAAAATTTTAGAATTTTTTTTTTAACAACTTCTATTCACAACTATATTACAAAACTATTGTATATCTTGAAAAAATTCCCAAACAATTGTGTATGATACATGTACGCTTTTCTGTGGGATTGTCACTTAATTTTTGCAAATATTTTGATTTCTGACTTACTCAAAAACCGTAACATCTAAAAACTGGAAGGCGGTTATAGGGATACGCAAAGAATGCATTTTAAAGTAACAAAGTTCAATAATATCTGACAAACATTGCAGCTAAAAATGGCTCTTTTAACAAATGTACAAATGTTTTTTTTTTCCAAATACTACATTCAATTTCAATTTTCGATTGGCAGCTATCGACATGACATTTTTCGTAATGGTAAGTTTTTGTTCGTTTTAATTTAGTTTTGCATAATGTGTTTGCACAATTAATGTAACATTTACCCATTATCTCTGCATTTTTTTTAAATTGTGTTTTTTTAAAACTAACCTTTGTATATAACTTAAAATATGATAAAAAATGTTTGGATCGATTTTGAGATATACTATTCCAGTGTCCGATATCCATTTTCACATATCGGCCGATAACTTACAAATGAAATATTGTGCGTCATAATGGTCAAGGCTTTGTGTGAATTTATTTATTTTTTAAAATTAATGCTTCAAACACAGGATGGCCAAGAAGAAAGGGCGATCATTTGCATTCGTGTTTAGAACTGTGTAAAAGCATTGACTAATTTTCCCACATAACCATCCATAAAACCAATTTCTAACCTTAATAACGTCATCTACCCCCCCCCTTATTAACGTATTACGAACTAAATATATTTATTATATACTGTAGTTAAAGATATGAAAATAGAGCCTTTAATTTTTCCACATGTGCCATACACTCGACCTAAGTGTAATTGAATTTGAAGGAAATCATGTATTAAAGATAGCGTAAAACTACGTTTTTTTAAATATTATTACTGAACCCTAATATTTTTTATTTGCAATTTTGAATTTTTACGAAATCGGCTTAGAAGATTTGTGAAATTAAGTATTAACACCTCCATGGCCGATTTTTTGGTTTTCACGAATCGGCATTTTTGAAAGATGGCGACCATTACGTTTTAGTTCGGTCCTTAGAGGCTACACTTGAACAACATTAGAACAAAATGGTTGTAGTCGATTTTGAGAAAATTGTAATTTTGTGTTTCTTGACTTCTGTTAGCCTAAATTTTGAGTTAATAAAAAATTATACTTCAAAAAAATATATCCACATAGGTAATTTGAATAAATTCTACGCGTTTGGGTTGTAGAACAATGACACAGACGCCAGATGGGCAGACAGATATTATTCCAAAAACCTCTTTTTTGGACTCAACGGACCTCAAAATAGATATATTCGCACTAAACTCTACAACGATTTATATTTTACTTATATTTAAAAAAGTAATAAAGCAGCTTCATGAAATTTTGATCGACAGACTTCGTACCAGTACCCACAAACAAGTCTCTGTTATTATCCACGTGGCAAACAAACACGCCTTGTTAGATGATATAAATTTGTCAACAACTGTTATTCTTCATGTATAGTTAGTCTAAACATTGGGTAATTCAATGGTGACAGGAATTTAGTTATCAGTATAACATATGGTGATTTTCTTTGTTCAAGGTTAAACGCCATCCAAGACTTTGATAACTGCACGTAAGCATTTTCTTATCGATTTAATTGAATTTAGTCAGCCTTTTATAATTAGGAACACGCAGAAACTCATTGCGACACTTTTATATTCCCCCTCCCTTTATTCTGAGAGAAATTATACTATGAGAATAATTTAATTTACTCTCTCATATAAGCGTAGGCCTGGTATAGAAAAAAAATATGTAAAAGGTAAAAAAATAGATGTCTAATATTTGTAGACATATCCATTTTGATCCCCTGAGCCAAAGAAAGTGGTTTTTGAAATTATGTCTGTCGTATGTGCAGTGCTACAGCTCAAACTTTAATCACATTTGGTATGTGAGCATATTTAGCCATATCTAGGAATTCTTTCTATTTTTTTTTATAACGATGTGTACGGAATAGGATGGGTTTAAAAAACCTTTCCCATTCAAATACCACCTCTTTACAGACGTAGCAATGACGACCGAGCGACTTCCGGGATAAGAAGTCTCCCTCTGCTTAAGGCTTCTGCTGGAGGGCGGATGATCAACCCGGAGTTCTAAAGCCATCCTCTTCCCTTTGGGGTTAGAAACTGTCCCTAAAATACACGAGCGACTGGTTATGAGACACCATCTAACAACAGAGTGCAAGAAAGTCATACTCATATTAAATAAACCTAACCTAACCAAACCTAACCTTCTATGGAGTCGTGCTAAAGACACTATCACACAAATTTAAAAATAAAGCACTGCGAATCATGGTCAATGATCCATGATTTATTCGTAATAGTGATCTACACTGTTGCTGATGAAACAAAAAATATGTTTGAGCTATGAACAACGGCTGAACGTTGATAACGATGGATTAATCAGACGACTGAAAACTATCAAGCCTTTTGAACTTGCAACATAATGCCATCAACTGAAATCGCCAATGGGTTAAGCTGGATACACCAATTTGCTAAAAATAAACTGATTGTTACTTCTGTAAACTAGTTTCGTTGTAATAATACAAAATAATAATAATTAATAATAAAAGTTATACATAAAATAGCCTCTAAAAGGAAAAAGCACAAAGTTACGTTTTATTCAATATCGGCTCTAACGGTTTTGATCAATTTTTATTTAAGTTTAGCTTCAAAGAACAAAACATGTTCTAGTGAAATATAAAAATTAATTACCCAAATTGGTGTGGGAAATTGTCAGTAAACAGATATTATGGTTCAGAGGTAAAACAAAGCGAAATTGTCAGTAAACAGATATGGTTCAGAAGTAAAACAAAGCGAAATTGTCAGTAAACAGATATTATGGTTCAGAAGTAAAACAAAGCGAAATTGTCAGTAAACAGATATTTGGTTCAGAAGTAAAACAAAGCGAAATTGTTAGTAAACAGATATTATGGTTCAGAAGTAAAACAAAGCGAAATTGTCAGTAAAACAAAGCGAAATTTTCAGAAAACAGATATTTGGTTCAGATGTAAAACAAAAATGAATCTTTACAAACGTCATAAAGGTTAAATATAATCAAATACGATTTATGCTGAAGTTACAGCGAAGAAACTTTAGGCCTCATTTACATTTATAAATATATTTTTAAAGGACGTCCATTTTTCATTCACAATTTTCGATTGACAACTACTGAAATGAAATTTTTTTAAAAATAAGTTTGGGTTCGTTTTTATTATGGTCTTGAGTGAGAAAGTTTGTGCAATGTTTACGCACCTTTTATTTGATTTGTCAACATTTAACTGAATAATTCATGTTTCATAGTACTTTTTACATGCTGGCGCGTACCTGTGTCATTAATATACATCATTAATTTTATTTACCAACTGTTAATTTTTATACCTCCCTTCCAAAAAGAGTGTAAACAACTAAGGAGGCACTCCTGATTTATAACAAAGTTTACATTAAAAACACTTGAAATTCCCTCCTTTTACCACACAGCTGACCTTGTGTCTCAATAAAGGGTATTTTTTTTCAATTGTTGGTAGATTATATTTCGTAAGGTTATATTATAAACGACCCCTTCTACACACTCTGTCAAATTCTGCTTTGATGTCGACAAAAAAAGGATGTTTTTAAAAAAATTGTAAATAGTTTTATTAAACATCTAAGAGATAAATTTAATTGTTTTAACTGGCACATATCCTAATATCTTCATCCTAAATTTTTTCCATTCCTTTTATTACATTGAGATAAACAAAACATGATTTAAATTGAGAAAAAGAGAAAGAAAAAAAATCTCACTTTAACAACAAAACAAATAAATTGTTATATGACACAATAATACATTACTTAAAGTTAAAATAAAAAAAAAAAACGAGAAAGAACAAACCAAAACAATATTACTTCTAAATCCTAAAAAAAAAAAAAAAAACAACAACTTAAGAGAAATAAAAACAAAAATATACGGAATGAAATAATGCAGCCTCCATGGGTCTGCCCGTTTTGAGGCTGCATATTTCTCAAGTAAAAAGAGAAAATAAAAGTAAAAAACAAAGGTCAAGAGACCATCGGTAGCAGTTAAACTAATTAATAAATTAAATATTTATTACAAATATTATAACTTGGTAAATAATAATTTGTTCTATGATAATTATGCCCATGTATTTGCATCTATAACATAAATATAAACAGGTTAAAACTTACACATACATAACATACAAACACTCACATACCATATTCATTCATACACATTATATACACATTCTCTCTCATACCCTTATATACACATCCCTAGCTTCAAGTTTAACTTAATAAAAATAAATAGAACAATAAACAAAATTATTAATAGGAAAAAAACACTTCCACACCCCTATCACATCTCTTACACTCATTATCCATGTATCCAAACAAATTAGAATAGTAATGTAGTCCTATACCACAACCTCCAACAGAACCCCCCAAAAGCCAGTTATTCAAAAGAATTAAATATTTGTTTAGGTTTCTGCAGACTTTAATATTTTCTGAAAGTTGGTTATATATTCTAGGTGCGACTACAGAGTAAAATTTTGAATATATATTCATTTTTTGCTCTGGGTACGAAAGCTTTGTTACTATGTCTAAACAAGTAATCATTTCTGTACTGCAGAACTGAAAAGCGTACGCTCCTTATATAAAAAAAATTTCATAACTCTAAATATATATAATTTATTTTTTCTATTTAAATCAGATGATAATTTACAAATAAGCAAATTAATTATCAGCGTATTTCTTAACTAAGTGTTTTTGGCAAAGTATTGGAGAAATTTATAAAAGACCAGATAACCGAATATATAAAATAAAATTCTATACTTCAGTTCGGGTGTATTAAAGGAAAGGGTATTTCGGATGTTTCATTTTACGTCACTATAAAATTAATGAGGCATTTAATTCAAACAAAGTTTAGTACTTTGTCTTTATTTAACAAGATTGCCTTTGATTTTGTCGATAATAAAAAGCTTTTGAAAATACATAAAACGATTGGTTTTCATATTAAAACATAAGATTGGTTTCATAATTATTTATCATTACGTGGAACTGAGAGTGACCTCAAAACATCGAATATGCTTGAACTAATGTTCTTATATATATTTTTAGTTTATGTTAATAATATTTCTAAAATTAATAATGAATGGAAAATTTTGTTTTCGCTGATGATGTTTAGAAGGTTTCAATTAGAATACGGTTTTTGACAGAGTGGCTCGCCATATAATGAATTTATAAAAGTGGTTTCATCAAAATTTAGTTACTCTTAAAATAAACAAAACCAACTATACGCCACTTTTTCTGTGACATTGTGGGGCAGAAATTCAATTACCTATGAAGTTACAAACCCATGGTAGCTACTTGTGGAATGTCCTTGTATTGTTATTGAAAAAGTATGATGCTTATGTGATACATTTAACAGAAGAAAGAATTGGGCAAACTATATTATATCTAACTAAAGACAAAATTCAAAAATATATATTCATATTCCGTAAAATTGGCTTTATAAATAATTTAGATGAAATCAGGTTTGTTTATTTAGTTTATGTTCGGGTTTTATTAGAAAGAGGTATAATGCATCGTGTGACTCTTGTGTTCATATTGAAACTTTTTATAGCACAGAAGGCTTTAAGTTAAAACCGGTACTATCCTTTTAACAGCTTGTACAATGATAACAATGTATTAACAAATAAGACAATGCTATGTGAGAAAACTTTCATTATTTATTTATCATAATCTTGACCACATATTCTCCGAATTAGAAACCCTGTAGTAGGCTAGACAAGCTCAGATTGGTGTAATGTGGGTTCCAAAATTAAATAACATATAACATCAAGAAGAAATATAAAATGAAATCAGGTAAAAAAATCATATTCAGTTGAATTGACAAAGAAATCGTTCTTAAATCTTCTTTTTCGTTCACCATCAAGATGAATCTGATTGTCCAATAAAAATGGAGAGGATGCGGAGCCCACAAGACAACTTCGAAAAACAGCTACTGGAGAAAACCAAACTCATAATTGTATGTTTCAAAACATATCCGAAGAACTACCAGGAGCGATAAAGAATCTGTTTAATAATATAAGCTTGTGAAGTTGACTCACCCATACCAGAACACCCACTTCGTTTGCACAATACGTTATTTTTGAGTTAGTTTCGGTTAGTTTTGGTAAATTCAAAGTTAGTTTTACTTATTAGGTCGTTATTTTATTGCTTTATTTTTGAGTGGGGCAACTTCACATGAACCTACACAAAATAGCAAATGTCTTTAAAAAACCACCTAAACACTTTGCCCTTTGTTAGTGTTGGATAGTTTTGGTATTCAAGGGGTTAGTTTAGATTTTGGAAGGTTTTTACATGGTCTTCCGTGGGTGGGTCAACTTCACACTTTTTCTAATAAGAACAATTCACCTTAAAAGTACTTTAATATGCAGAGTATTTTCCTACATGTAGACCGGTTTCAGTTTCAATAATTTAGAGGTATCGACTTGAAAATTGATATACACATTAACTAACGTGTTTCTAGAGTACACAGAGTTTTGAGTTGATATCTTAATAATTTTAGAAAATAGAGCCGATAACGTGCACGAATTTCACGGTCGGTTCAACGAAAGCCCATAGATCTACAGGCTACACTTTCAACCATTGTTAAGGTATCGACTTGAAACTAGGCATACTAGTAAAATCGTTACTTCTTAACGTTTATACCAATTGTCAAATTGATATCTTGAAAAAATTGAAACTATAGTTAGTAAATCCGCCGATTTTTACGTACGTACTTGAAACAATAATTTATTTATTGCTCTATTTATAAAAATTGTTTAGATATTGATTCGAAACTAGATAAAAAAGTAATATGCATGTTTATTACAAAACTATTTTTTATAAATATAGCGGGTAATAGTCACGCGCGTTACAGGTTCTATTTTCAAGTATTAAAAATAAATATATCAACTTCAAAATCGCTATACTAGTGAAAAGCATACTATTAAAAGGTATACCAAGTGTCAAGATATATCTAATATATATAAGCATCGTTAATAACTTGTATATTAAGTTTGGAGTCAATATCTAAAACAATTTTGAAACTAAAGCTCGTAAACACTTTTATCTCTCGTCCAATACGGCGGAAATCGCGACGCCTTACATACAAACTCCAGTTTTAATAATTTTCAAGCTACAATTTAAAGTTTGGAAACACGTAAAATACTATATGTTTTACTAGTATACTGAGATTCAAGTGGATATCTAGATCAGTCAAAGATGTATCGGTAGCTACTTCACGAATGTATCAGCTAGCCTACATTTTCAACAATTTATCCAAAAGTCCAATTCCATTGTCCACTTATCCATGTAATCATATGGACAAATTTTTTTTTATTCTACAATATTTCAAATTTGGATCCACAAATGAGGGCTTTGTTCCACGAATTCTAAAATATACATGTCATATTCGTGTACAAAAACAGCTTAGATATGATTTTGAACTCTATTTGACTTAGTTTTTCAAATTATTTTAGTTTTTTACAAAAAGTTTACATTTTATTTATAATTTTTAAACCCTCAGGGGATTAATATAGTGAATACAGGCGTGCAAACCTGAGGGATACAGCTGGATTTCACCTTTTTTCATGAAATCTTGGGTTAGATCTTTCTCTTTCATCTTTCATGTCTGATCTCTATTGACAAACTCTTGTTCTCTTCCGACCCTGGCGATATAAGAGTTTATGAGAGCTAGGCGTCTTGATTTTATGTTACGTACTTCTTTTTTAATAAGACATAAACGACAATCAGATAAAAAACATAGGATTTGGAATTTCGCTAATTTTTCAAATAAATTTCCTCGATTAAAAAAAAAATATCCGATTCAGTATGAGATTTTTTGACTTTTAAAATGGTGAAAGAATTATAATTTTCTGACAATTACTAATGAGCAATTTAACTTCATATTTTAAAATGTTCCTACGTGATTAAAATAAAAAAATTGAACTAGGATTTCCCAACTGCTATTTAAATATTAAAGTTCCTGGAACGTTTCTAGACATTTTGGGTGGGAGCTGTGAACGAGGGTGGTCCGATTTAAAAGAAATTTGTGCATTGAACTAAACGCCTATTGCACAAAATATTGCTGAGCTACCGGATAAATGAGATCTTTGAGAAGTGATTCAGCTATAGTAGGCTTCGTTGTAAGATAAAAATTAGGCTTATGTTTATTAGATGCAGTTGCTAATGAAATGGATACAATACATCCTTTTGCCAAATTGACGATGAGATGATAACTAGTGTTATAACGGCAAGACACAGTTAAAACGTTATTTGTGAAATCCAGTTATAAATGGCAGCCCTTTTGAAACTGCTTGATTGCTAAAAATTCTCTCTCTCTCGAGCGCGCTCGCACGCACGCACGCGCACACACACACACACACACACACACACACACACACACACACACACACACACACACACACACACAAACACACACAATATCTGGTAAAATACTCGTTTTCGGACATTTGTCTATAGGAACTTTTTTCTTTATTTCTACCCATATAATCACCCCTTAAATTATCTCGGAACATTATATTTTAATGGAATTTAAACGTGCGATAAACGTGTCCTAAGTTTAAATTTAATTTCATTCGAATCTTTGTTATTCTATTTTTGGGTTCTGTAGGAAAAGCCAAGGACCTTTCTAATATCAAGAGTGTGTCTTTAATTCGCAAACCCTCTACACAGATGAGAAGATACATCCTATATATTTTAAACTTCGGATGTATATTTTTTGTATTTTCCCACATGTAGGAAAAATACACCGGTAACGAAAAATTACCTTGGGGCAGTTAAGAGGCACTGTAATTTTTGTAAATATTATGCCGTGTTATTCAACTAAACCCGAAAATTAGAAGTATTCTGTATGATTATTTGATGAAAAATAAATATGTTGGCGCTAGGTCAAATTTAACCTAGATATAATGTCCTCCTCTCCCCCAATATAAACATAGGGTAACCTACAAATCTGAGGGGAAAAAATTTGGTGCAATATTATATATTATAGTTTTTTGTATGACGAATATAACTATATATTTATAATGAGTGTGAAGCTTTACTGGACTTGTACAATTATAAAATTATCATAATTTTAACAGCTCACAGTCCTGTTTTTGTTTTTATTTTACGTGACAATATTTTCGCCTCTTCCTTCAGGCATTATCAATAGTTATTATTTTTAGCAACTCGATGGGCGTCAATATAAATATAATTAATAAAACATCACTAATAAGAACACATTACGTACATAAACAAATTCAAATAAATTAGATAAATTTTATACACGTGTGCACTCTGTCATAGTCGAAAAAGTACACGAAAAAATAAAATAACCTAATTCTTGTATTTAAAGGGTTCTATTTGAATCATACAAAATTGTGTTAGATTGGACATTTTAAAATATTTATAGGATCTATTTTTGTGTTTTTATAAATTTCAAATTCTTCCAAAACTTTCATATTTCGTCCTTTAAGATATTTTTAAATTATTGTCGATTACCGTGTAACTATATCCGGTTCCAATTATTACTTGTTCTGCAAATTTTGACGATTGTGTCTTACTGTTGTGATTTTCCCCCAGTATGTGTACTTTAAACCTCACAGCGAAGGATCTCCCTGTTTGCTAGATGTACTGTTTATTGCAATTGTCGCAACTAATTGTACAGATCCCAGTTATATTGTGTTGACAAATGGCTTATTGCTTCAGTTTCCATGCTTTACTGATATTGGTATTAGTTTTGAACTCTAAAGTATGCATTATTTTTTAAAATTCTGCTAGGGATATTATCTATTAAACCGTGATATTCAATGCAAATATTTTGTATTTTCTCTTGTCAGTTTTGTTTTGTTTTTATATTTTATTATATTGTCTATAAGGGTGTGATTATATCCCTTTGAAACAGCTGTTGGTTTAGTTTATGAGATTGTTCTAGTTCATTGGTATGCTGAAAGCTCCATGTATAAAACTATTGTAAGCTGCTATATTGGGTTTACTGTGTATGAATGAGGTATATATTATTTGGTTAGTTTCAGTAGGTTTCCCCTACATTTTGAAAGATAATCTGTCGCCAACATTAGTTATTGTTAAAGGAAGTTTATACTTTTGTTATTTTCTATTTTGCTGGTGAACTTCAGAATATGGTGTATTTTATTTAAGTAGTGTGTGAAGTTTTCAATTGGTCTTTTAGTACCTGTAAAAGGCGGATGTTGTGTACGACGTATCTGAAATAAAGGTTTATTTTATTGACAAATTTCTTGTTGAGGTTCATTATATATTTGTTTTCTATGTGGTTTAGAAACACTTCAGCTATGAAAGCGGTGAGCCATTTGTCAGTTCCTTCGTTTGTATATAATGTGCGTTTTCGAATCAAATGTTAGGTGTGAACAAAATGTTTAAAGTTCTTCCAGCTTTTATCCATTCATTTTGTTGGTATTTTTAATGTTATCTTTCTAAATTTGGATAAAGTCTGTGATTGGTTTGGTGTAAATTTTTTTTACGTCAAACGACAAGAGTGTGTATTTCTACGGTTTTTATTTTTTCAATATTTCAATAACAAAGCTATTTTTCATGGAGTAAAGCTTTTCATGCTTATAGCTGAAAGTTATGTTATTTCTTAATATTGTGTCTAGAAGTTTAGAAGGTTTTCTATAAGTTGATGCATTGTTAATGCTCTCATTGGGTTTTCCAGTCCTAAGTAACTTTGGTAATGATCTTAAATTAGAAGTGTTTGGATTGAACATTTATTTTATTCGGTTTTTATAGGTAATTTCGAGAATATATTTGGATGAATTAATAACCGTGTTGATTTCATTATTAAACCTTGCTGTAGTGTCATTTTTAAGCATGCATATGTCAATATTATTCCGTTTTACTACATACTCTTGTTTTATGATAAGTAGATTTGGTGCAATAGCATTATGTTTATTTAATTTAGAAGAAATATTAGAAGGAAAAACTCACAAGGTGGTATTATCGAAGAAATAGCGACCGATACATTTCATTTGGATCTTTAAAGGGAAAGCTTGAGCAAAATATGATGGATATTTTTGTAGCTGATAAAGACAATCGCAGTTTTTTTTCTTGAGTTATCCAAAAAGTATTAAAACTTCCTCACATGTAACCACATAATAGATTTGAAAAATCGCCGCTTATTATTAGTGTAGTTAGTTTTGTTTGTTTTTTCTTCAATTATCCGTTCATCTGCTCTAATAAAATCAAACATCTGGTAATTTTTTTTTTATCTGTTGCAAACGTTTAATTGCTGTTTCTATTGAACCTGTTTTGTTTCAAACATTAATTAAGTAAATAAATATATTTCTGATTTTTATCAATTTTAGTTTTAAAAAGAATCTGATGATGGGTAAAACTGATGAAAATGTGTGTATTGACTGTTCATTTTGTTCCTATAAAACATTTTCGCACATCAATTTTTCAAATTTCTTAGAAGAAAAAGTTATATTTTTCTGAAATAATTTTAATTCAATATGTGTTTTGGTTGATTCCAGTAATTGAACTAGTTCTGCTTTTTAAAGATATTGTGGGGAGTTTTAAAGGGATACGCTTCCTCCGGAACATTTTATTCCTATTTTATAAATTGAAACCATATAATATAATATTTTTTTTAGATTTGTTATAATGAAAGACAAGGTAAAAAAAAAAAAAAAAAGTTGTCCTAGCCATAGTGTTGATAAATTTGACTTATTTCATCTCTTTTCAAGTTTTTTTAATGTATTTAAAAACTTTTGAATAACTTTTTTGTTTTTAAACCATTTTGCCTAAAATTTTAAAGGCTCATTATACATATATTAATACAGTTTTTCAACTATGGAAAATATTCTAGCTAGTATGCAACTAAAGTTATATGGTTTCAAATCTTTTGAAAGTTAAAATTTTAAAATCATCTATTAAACACTTTTGTAAAATGAGTAATATAGCTTTAAAAATGATTCCCATAGTTAAAAAGTAGGAAAATGTTATAAAGATAAATTGGTAAAAATTTCAAAGCTCTATCTTATATGGGTCTAAAGTTATTCAAAATTTTGTGATCGAAAACGGAGAAAAAATTATAAGCGGCAAATGGCGTTTAAATTTTTACTATTAATCAAATATCAAAAATACAATGTTTGGCACTTTCTAAAAGTCCCCTGTACCATATGTTTTTCCTTCTTGGGCAATCTTCATCTCCTCCTCTTTCAAATGGCTTGATTTCAGGAGCTTTCTGTATTTTTTGAATTTTTCTGATGATCTATCTTTCCGTAGTCGAAGTCGATGTTTGTCTCCTTTTGTCGCCGCCTATATCTTTGCATATATGTTTATCGTATGACGAATGGCTTATGCATGGCATATTCATTCCCATACAAAATGTCTCCAGTAGAGTCTGCGACAGTTGAGGACAAAAATGGTGGGGGAACCCCCTTGGCCCCTTGCCCCCTCCCCTTGGCCCCTTGGCCCCTCCCCTTGGCCCCTCCCCTTGCCCCTCCCCCTTGCCCCACCACCCCCACCTCCCCCTTGCCCCTCCCCCTGCCCCCTCCCCTTGGCCCCTCCCCCTTGCCCGCCATTTTGTTGCCCACATTGCCCCCTCCCCCTTGGCCCCTCCCCCCTGCCCGCCATTTTGTTGCCCCCTCCCCATTGCCCCCTCCCCGACGCCATTGCTCATTGCCCCCTCCCCGTTGCTCCTTGCCCGTTGCCCCTCCCCCTTGCCCGCCATTTTGTTGTTTTACCCAATCCTTGCCCACCACAGACGCCATTTTGTTCCCCCTCCCCCCTTGCCCCCGCCTTGTGACGTAATGCATTGCACACGTAATTTGCGTTTCCCCCTCCCCACCATCCATCAGTGACGTAATTTTTTTCTTCCCTAGTGGGATTCGAACCTGTGAAGTTAAGATTTGAAGGCAGACACGCTACCGACTGAGCTATCATGCACAGTATTACAAATTGTATATTTAATGTATTATATAAGTCACCATGTTGTTGAGTACACCCATACCCCCTCCCCATACCCCTACTGTGACGTAATGCTACCAGTCGTAGGTAAGAAAGGGGGGTCGCTTTCGGCTGTTTCGGCTACCATTCCAAGGTCACAGGTGTGTTTAGACAGGTTCTGACTGGTCTAGCCGGATTGGTTCGGAAGGCAGACACAGCTATTACAAGGACACAAACACAAATCCGTACCGTAAGGCGTACCGAGTTTTTCGCGCGCGCGCGAAAAACTCGCGTACGCCTTACGGTACGGGTAGAGCTCGTACCTCGAGGTTGTAAGGTAAGGGCCGGGGGTTCCGACCCAACGTTTGACTCACTGTCTACCAGGGTGCAGCACATGTGTTTATGTATCGTGTTAAACCTAAAAGAATGTTAACCTAGGACTTATTAAAGTTCCTACTTTTGCCTAAACCTATGCTTACCACAGCCCACACGGGTGTTAGTCTGGCCACTATTTAACAACCGAAATATATTTTTACCAACCGATTTACCAACCGAAATATACTTTTACCAACCGAAATATACTTTTAACAACCGATTAACCAACCAAAATATACTTTTACCAACCGATTTACCAACCGAAATATATTTTTACCAACCGACTTTCCAACCGAAATATACTTTTACCAACCGATTTTCCAACCGAAATATACTTTTAGCAACCGATTTGTCAACCCAAATCCCCCCCCACCTCCCACCAGAGCGCGTGTGCGTTGAAGTGACAGCATTGGACGGGTCACGTGATGGAATAACCGGGGTCAATTCCCTTGACTAAACAAAAGTAGTGTCCACAGTCGGGTTACTGGCAGTGTAGCACGACCAGAGTTAAAACAAGGTGACTCACACAATATTATGAAAACGTGTAGATGTTTTAATAATGTATTCTCTCTCAATAAGTTAAAAAAAGTTACATTAAAGAGTACTATAATAATAACGAGAATAAACACAGAGTTGAGTCAACTACCCAACCAATCCATTGCCCTCAGATTTTTTTTTAATCTTATGGGTTTTTACATAGAGAGTCACACACACAAACTTACAACATTACATTCCTATATTTACATCTCCGAAACATACACCTGCACAAGTCACCATGACAGTCTGACTGTTTACAAAATAATAAGTCTTTAATAAAAAACTTTTGACAGTTCAGTACACAACAACTATAACACTGGTCCGATGTCGATACAGTTCCCGTGTCAACAGTGGTTGTCATAGATAAGCTGTACAGATCCATTACCGGTACGTTCCAATACCTGCACTTACAATGGCAAAAGCTGAATGCCTGGCACTTTGTACATGCCAGGCCGTCAACTTGACATTCGGGTGCTTTAAAACATTTGTTAGCACAACAGTACCCGGTCAAATGTTGAGGCCGTTCAGGTACTATTACTGGAACACTGTACGACTTCCTTGAGCGGCAGTCGGCAAGCAAACAAGTGCAAAGGTTTCCGTAACAATCTGGTTTTGTACAAAACACCAGATCTTTTATTTTGATTTTCTTACATGCGTTACCACAGCACACGTAGGATTCCAGCGTCTTACACAATTCCTGAAAAAGCAGAAAATAATTCGTTAAAATAAGCTTGTCCTCTGTGTTTTCACGGGGTTGGAACCGTCATCCGGTACAGTGAAGCCATAACAGAGCCCACATTACAAGCCGGGGGTAAGCAGAAGGCTTACCCCCTTGTGGTAATAGCTCCAATCCATCGCTATTCCCTGTGACCACCACTCCATTACAAAACTGTGGTCCCCATTTTATTTATTTTTTTTATTTTTTTTATTTTTTATTTTTTATTATTATTTTTTTTATATTTTTATTATTTTTTTTTTTTATTTTTTTTTTCAATTGTACCTCTTGCCCAATTGTGTCTCATTCAAGGTTTATCAAGTCTTTCGACTGCGCCAGTGACCTTCAAACAGGTTTACGGGAGAATCAACTCCGCTCCAGGGACCTCCATACGGCCTTGCGGGATTTTTAGGTCCACGCCAGAGGGCACACACACACACACACACACACAGATGCCGGTCGGGTATCTTCATACCGTCCCCGCGTCTTTTAGGCAAGTAGTAGATCGTAATAACTTTTAGCACTTTTTAGTGCACATTTACTATCTAAGTTACTATTATGTTGTGGTAATAAACATTTAATGTCTCCACTATGGGAGAATTTCTCCTCCTGAGGTAATTCCATCACACGAGGATGAAATTGTCTCAGAAATTGAGCTTTTTCCAATCCTTTGGTGAAAATTATTGCAAAAGGTTTGCACAAAGTGCGTATCGTGTCCTCGTTGTAAGGTACACCTCCTTCATCCCATCTGATATAGTGGAAACGAGATTGTAACCAACGAGCCGATCTTTGCGATTTATCGTTAAGTAGGGAAAAATTGTACGGCGGTTTGAACACCGTGATACTGTGAAAATGATCACCGACGATTGCCAATTCTTTGACGATATACTTGTTATCGTTATCGTGAAACGCGTGAAATTCAACTACCCCCACTTGCATGTTTTTTAAACAAGCTCACTTCGTCGTACAGTCTGTCCGCTTCGGGGAGAGTGCTAGATACGAGCTCGTCGCTGGCCAAGACCTCAATGATGTACGAGCGTAAATCTTTCTCGATATAAAACAATTCGGCGACACGTCTGGACACGAGCGGCATACTCTCCTCCAGTAGCTTCCATTCGTCAGCGTTCAAGGTCATACAATGTTGCCCGTCGTACAATTGAACGTAACGTTTGCCGAAAATATTGCGCAATATTACGTCACCGATAGTCAGATTGAATTTACACGTTCTCTTATCGCTGATAGCAGCCGTTATAGATTTTAAATGAAGTGATAATTCGTCGAGTATTAGGTGGTTGAAGAAAACAAATTTTCTACCAGCTTGCACTAAAAGTCCAAGACCGAAACCTGTATGTTGGAATATACCGGTTGCTATGAATTTAGTGCACTCGCTGTTTAAGAAATGAACAGATTTAAGAAAAATTCCCAAAGGGAGGTTAGGTGGTACCTGACGCTTGGTAGGAGCTCTCTCCACATCCATCCTGCTCGGATCCATGGTCTCGACTGACGGAGGAGGAAGTTACAACTGACTACTTTGATAGTAGAAACAACCTTCTTCAAGTTCCGGTTCGATTTGAACCAATGGGAACTCGTGTAGACGAGGATCATCGAAATCGAATTGATAGTATTTTTCATCGCTTATATCCTCCTCTCTACAAGTGACACAGTAATGGCTACGATAAACCACCCCCACCCCACCCACTAAAACGTAAACCGAATCTGTAGAACAGTCGACGATGTTACCCGAAGATAGCCGACTCTTTAAAGCTGCATAGACGTGTTCCGATACTTGTGACCATTCGACATGAAATTTATCGTTTTCGTAGAGGTAGTCTGTGAATGCCAAGGTCAACTCATCTTCTATTTCATTAGGCTCGAATGAATATAGCGTGTCAATCAAGTCCTCTAAATCAGATAATCTATCCCTAGGCACTATCCTGAGGAAGGCGTGAACGACTCCTGGGTATGTGGTGCACATGATGTCTCGTCAGCGAATGATTGGACCGTCAAGTGGTATCGTGTTATAAGAGAGACTGTGCGCATGCGCATCTATTCCATAACCTTTTTCACTGTGCTTGTAAGGAGATTGTACACGATATGCGAGTCGTGTAAAATGAGACAATAGGCTGTTGTATTGGCCGGTATATTAGCAGAAGTTTCTATTTCTAGTCTGACATCCACGGGACCTGATTTAATAGAATCGTTCTGTTTGGAACAATCGATTACAAAGAGAGGACAATTTGTAAAAGATTGTAAATCTAGACTGGGCAAGGACTCGTGCGTATAGTACGATTCTTGGAATCTATGGTACATTTCGTACATTGTGGAAATATCGCCGTTAATATTATCGTAAGGAAAATACTGTGAATTTAGATAGAGTTTTAAATTTGAAAGGCTGCACATGTCAAACACGGAGGCATCCTTTTTGATCTTATTTTTTCTATCTGTTTGAAAGGCTAGAATAACATAGCGTGGTTTTTCCAGCTGATTAGCGGTTTTAATTGTCCACGAAATCTGATTGGTTTGCGGCACTAATGGATACTCGTGTAACTCCCAACTACGAAACGGAACATGGACAGGTTCGTCTCTTTCGATCATTTTCAAAAGATTCAATCGGAGTGAATCTGAAACCGTCACATAAGGCACTCTCCAGTGTATACTAGTTATCTTTAGATTAACGGATGCAGCATCATCACTGTATACAGCGTTCAAATCGGAGGCCGAACGTAAGAGCACTAGTTCCTGTTTTACGTTCATTACAATCCGTTGGTAGTCTTCGAAAAAGCCCATCAACAGCTTCAATGGTACAGAGAGGGAAAAGTTTGAAACGGTAGTCATCCCACCGGCTCCCAACCATCCTGCGTTGCTGAATTTATTCTTCTCACTCTCTCGCAACGACAACAGATTTTTCAGTGTACTGGAAATTCCGACATTTCTCGTACGGTCCACTTCGCTACCGGCAAATTCGTATCTAATATCGTCAAATAGAAAGGCTACGGCATTGTTGACCAATTTCACCGTTGCAGCACTGTTATCCGCTTTTGTGCCGCTCACTGTTCCTTTTATATGCAATATACTACCAAACGGTGCTGTGATCACGTCCTGTTGATTTATGGGAATACGAATTTCATCGTTATTACCGTACGTTGACGACGCATAAGGTCTGTGCGAATGATATTCAAGACCACTGATGACGTCATTGTATTCTGCTGCACTATCTATTGCCAGTAGATCCATTTTTCACTTTAAATCCCAAAGCTGAGAGAAAACGAATATTTCTAGCTGTTAACTCTGTCGAGTTTGAACGTACACTGATACTGTTCTTATA
The DNA here is from genome assembly GCA_963513935.1 of Aphrophora alni. Classification (NCBI taxonomy): domain Eukaryota; kingdom Metazoa; phylum Arthropoda; class Insecta; order Hemiptera; family Aphrophoridae; genus Aphrophora; species Aphrophora alni. The sequence continues at coordinate 113,183,974 of OY740765.1, forward strand.
ACGTTGTCCATTAAATACGAGACCCATTTCTACGTAAATGCAATCGGACAGAAACCGATTCTTCTCGGAAATTTATAGGTACTCCGTTCTGATCTCTAAGGCTTACGGTGATGTTATGAATGGTTTTCACGTTGACGGGTAAATATATTACAGTCGTCGGTATTTCGACAATCTTGTACCCCGGAGCCACTTGTGGGTAAAACTCGTGTATATTGTGTGACTCTTTTCCATTTTGAAATGACCCAGTTACAATATTACACTCAACTCTAATAACATTCACTCTTATAATATCGACGGGGAGCTCAGATTCGTGTCTTTGGTTGGCTGATAAATCCCCATTATTGAAACCGAGTAATTTTCCGATAGATCCGTCTTTAAAATGTATAGTCTTTGAACACTTAAGTTCCGCTTTAAGTGTGTTATTGTTCGGCTTGAGCGAAAATGCAATCTCCGGCGACAGATGTGATTTGATATATTTTTCAATATCCTCAATTTCGTACGAACCTGTCGGTATATTAACGGTCACTTCATAATTATCGTTTTGATCTTCACCGAGATACAATTTATTGTTAATTCCTTCTTCGATATTGGGAATGGAATTGTACACAGCAAGATCAATGAGACCGATTTCCCACTCTCCATAGGATAGATCAATCGGTGGAAAGAAATCACACCAAAGTGTAGAACTATTTCCGTTTAAAACAATACTCATGATAATAGAAACTTTAAGCACAAATGTCCACATACGACTGAAGTGTAACTTTGATGTCGCTTGTAATTATAGTGAATATTAGCGTTGGAACCAAAATATCTAGTCAGTTCGAGTGGAGGTCTAAGATTTCCAAAACTGTCATAATACTCTACATTTTCACCGCGCTTTTTATAACACACCCAATGTGTACCTTCACCCGTGCTACTATCGAGGTTGACAATGGCGGATTCGTTTTTCAACGGTCCCATCGGGGGAAGATTGTCCCTCATAAAAACACCTCTGAAATACGGTATCCTCACGGCATATTTTTCTAAATCTATATTTGTTAACGGCCTGTTTGGTAATGAATCAATCAAACTTTTTTTTTATTGATCTTCTTCTTCTTGGTTTTGCTACTGCCTTTTAGTCCCCTGCCTTTTGGATACGGTTTGAGATACAAGCCAGTGCCTTTTGCATATGGTTTGAGATACAGACCGCTGCCTTTTTGATACGGATTGAGATACAATGCCCCACCCAACAAGAGACGTTTCGACTTTTTCCCACCTCCCAATTTGGATTTCGCTTTCATGGCTGTTGTTACAGCCCACGCTGCTGCCCGTTCACCCATAGACGCGTTACCCGATTTGACTCGACTCCAAGCCCGTTCTGCTAAAATTTTGTCCGCTTCTCTACGATGCTCCGAATCACTGTATTTGCTGTACGCTATATCGTGCTCTTTACACGCTTCGTCCAGCGGATTTACTCCTTTATCACCTCGGGCTAACCTCTCGGCTAGTTTTGTACCCGGACCGCAATAGTTGTAAGAGGGTAAATGGAGTTCTACAGGCAATAGATCTATAGCCTTGTTTAAAACTTTATCACCAACGCTTAAAATTCCAGAAACGAGACCACGCCCCTTTTTGACTCTTTTTGATGTTGTTCGTCCCTTTGCCATTTCTATACTGAATCAATACTCAAGGTTGCAACGTATTTATGGTGTCGTCGCTCCACACCATACGCCAATGACTAAATGTATCTTTAGGAGTATCGACTTTACTATACTGCTTTTTAATCATATGTGCGAGATCAATCAATTCCTTTCGCCATTTGTTGTCTAATGTGTTCACTCTCTTACTGCATGCTTTTAATGATTCAGCTACAGTTGTTTTAATAGCCTGTACTAATTGGGCTCGTGTGATGGCATCACTATCCGTAACACCGTCGGCAATATTACAAATACGTTTTGAAGAGGCATCAAAGCAGTCTTTTGTTTTATCTCTGAGTAGAGCACGATCTATAATCAACGTCATCAATTCTTCAAGCTGTTGAAAGTTGATTGCATCCAAGCTGCTAGTACCATCCTTCACGTTGGACAGTTTTTTACCGCCACAGTTCCAACCGTTACTGTTCAACGGTATTACTTTGCTGTCCACATAGTCATTGTTGGCTGCGTCTTCCGCGTGTATTGGGGTTTTTACATTGCATATATAGCTATTTTGAGCGTCAAATTTATTGTGCGAATTTTTCCCAATAAAGTACATTCTAGCATATTTCACGTTTAAGCCATCGCCTTCCTCTAGAGGAGTACCAATATCCTGTAGACGATAACTTTTAAAGTCATAGCCACTATTTAGTTTAACTGGTATCAACGATTCGAGATATCCTTTTGTCACGGCATCATCATTGTCTTTCGGTTTAGCTAAACCGCCTACAGGTCTCCAGCTTGCGTCATATCGTTTCCTCTTGTCATCAAACATTAAACACTTTGTTTCTAATTGGTTAAGGGTGACCGCATCGGTTTCAGAGCGTGCTGTAGCTACATTATGTAACAATTTACCTCCTATATCATAGTCTCCCTCTGGTGTAAGGTTAAACCCTACACCTTTAGGACCTATTTTTCCGTTAGAGCCGCCACTCTTATAACGTCCAAACTTGTCGACACTCATCGTAATTATGTTCTAATTTTTGCAATTCCAACGCCTTTTATAATTCCAGCTTCTTTTAGTTCTTCTATAATAGAAGCTATCTCATTTGCATGTCCCGTGTGTCCTGCATCGTGAGATGCCAACAAATGTCTCAGTCTGTCACACAACTCATTCGGATCGTCCCAGTATGAATATCCTCTACCGCTAACTTTTTTAGGAGGGAATAACTGCTCTATAATGTTTCTATATTTCATAGATTTGTTACGATTAACTTGTCCGTTCGGATCGTATAATCTTTTGTGTGCACTGGATCTCACACAAATATCCCTATACGCTCGTAAATCGGCCTCGGTATATATATCATCATCGGGTATACGCTTAAACACCAACTCGTACAATCCGGGCGTCCCTTTATAGTGAACTCCGTCAATTATAATCTCACCATCGTCCGATAACTGAAGAGTCTTGTTACCGATCATCATAGAGTCGGCTCCGATTTTCGGCCCGTAACTGTGATCTATATTCTGACTACCGGTGGTATCTTTAATCATTTTGAGCATATATTTTCGTGCCAGTGGATGTGCGAAAGTACTGTTTACCCATTTTTCTGATTCACTTTGCCCTACAGGTGTTGACAATAGTTCCCTTACACTGGGCTGCGGTCGGTCCGGAGTCTCTGCAATTATTTCGGTATCCACAAAATCAACACTGGGAGTAGCCGGTACTTCCCCCCACTCTTCATTTTTCTCTTCCTCACTCTCGCTGCTCCACTCATTCGCTATTTCCGTCTTTTCATCCAACTCTTCTTCTTCTTCTTCGGGTTTAATTTCTTGTTTCGGCAAAAACACTCCACTCTTCTGCAACTCTTTAATTATCGGTGTGTATTTCTTAGTATACATTCGTTCCTCTTCGACCTCTCCATACCTCAACTGTCTGTACTTTTTCTTTATAGCCTTGCGCAATCTGGCTATCTCCAGCGTTAGATGCTCTCTCTTCCCGGACATCTTGTAGAATGACGTTTGTTGCAAGTATCAAGCCTTTTGTACCTTAAAAATCTGTTACAATTCGATCAAAACCAATTCTAAATCTTCCATTCTCCGGTTCACTGTCCTTATCTATTACAATGAATCCATGTTTATCTTTCCACGCGGATGCACAAATGTTTTTAAATGCACTAAACACCATGTCAGTGTTTACGTGATCATTGTAAATGTGTCGTAAATTGAGATCGTCCTGCTTGAAAAGGACCAAGAGATTGGCATTGTCTCGAATCAATTGTTTGGGAATCCTGCTGTACGTCTGTCCTAAGTAGAAGGAATCTATATTATTGTGACGTCCCATGGTGAAATAGTTACGTATATTGTCGTGTTTCTCGCAAGCTATGTCGTCAAAAATTATTATCGAATTTGGCTCCGCTTCACTAGGATGGATGACATTTTCATTGTCAGTGAATGTGTAATAACCAATTTCTTTGGTATTTCCCAGTATAGTTTCCAAAAACTTGTACTTTGGCTGCTGGAGTGATTTAGAAAATACATAGACGTTGGCAAATTTCAGGCCATTTGGATTGAAGAGTAAATTAAATAGCACATTAGTCTTGCCACTGTTTGATGGGCCGCACACTATAGATCGAACTGTGTTTGGTAATAAAGAACTGTGTCGGTGCATTGTTGAGCCACCTCCTGCAACAACGTCAAAGTTTCTTACACGTAGTTTATCCACTGTGTTTTTTAAACGCATTACGCAACGTTTGTCTAAATACTGTGGAAAACTAACAGTGTTATCCTATTAAATACCTAAACAACAAGCTTGGTTTTATCAATCCAACTATCGTGTTCCTTGTCAAACCCTAACCACCGCACCAGTACTTTGTTACCCTTTTTGCGTAATACTTTTTCAACAAGATATACGTTGCCGATCTTTGACTCGCTTAATTCTTCGGCATAAAATCCTCCTTTCAGAATGTCACCTTTCGAGTCTTGTAGAATGTACGTTACAGGATTGGTCGGTACAACAGCGTACACGGTAAACACTTCGTTTGTCCAGTTGGGTAGATATCCTTTAGCAAAAGTCTTTTTAAATTTCGATATTCTAACTTTGTCGTCCACTTTAAATCGCGCCAGTGCTTTTGTACTCTTGCGTGCTATTTTGTCCAGTAACATTTTCTCGTGCTTTTTCAACACTTGAGCGGGTTTCATGCCAATAGTGCTGTGCACAGTGTTATTGTATGTCTTTACTACGTTTTTCAGCAGCTCCAACCACTCGTAACTACCGCGTGCCGTAAATTCACGCCACATTATATTTTTCAAAGTACGATTCAGACGCTCCACCATAGACGCTTTTTTGTCTGAAAAAGTGGCGTAGTGATTTATATTGTATTTTTTCATTAATCTCTTCACATGAGTATTGAAAAACTCCTTCCCCTGATCGGTCTGAAAGTTATTCATAGGATGTTTTTTCAGTATCGGTTCTAGCGCTATAGATACGTCTAGAGCAGACTTTGTCTTTAGTGGTAACGCAATCGCAAATTTTGTTAGACAATTTATCATTGTCAGTATATATTTGTAGCCTTGGTTTTCCTTAGCATATGGAATCATTTCCACAAGATCGGCTTGATAAAGGTCATTAACTCCTTTCAGCGTCACACCTCGGGTTTTGAAATTTCTTCGCGCGGGCTTGTGAAGTTCCGCCGCAATGGCTCGTCTTACATCCATTATGTAAATGAATGTGTTTACAGTTTCGTGGCACTATTTATTACCTGGAGATACTCTTGTGCACGTAACCTCGAAATTATCGCTGCTTGTTCCCGCCTCACCGTTGCTTTGGATTAATCCGCCAAAAATTGTCCATAAAAGATCCGCAGAGATGTCGGAAGCTTTACGAAAAGCAACGTATCCAGGTGTCTTTGTTTTAAAATTGAGACTAGTAAACGTAAAGCCCAACAAATCACCATCAGCTGATCCATTTTTCATTTTGTCTACCAAACATTCAAAGCCTCTTTTTATCCAATCAATTTCCGTCACATTCTCGGGTGGTGGATGAAATTTAAACTGAATTTTAGTCCTTACAGTACGAAATTTTTTCGTCTCCCTACTTTGCGAGGAAACAATGTAAATTGGCTCCATAGCTCTTTTCAAGTAGTCGTGTGAGTCACCTTGTTTTAACTCTGGTCGTGCTACACTGCCAGTAACCCGACTGTGGACACTACTTTTGTTTAGTCAAGGGAATTGACCCCCGGTTATTCCATCACGTGACCCGTTCAATGCTCGCTTCTCGGCCAATGCTGTCACTTCAACGCACACGCGCTCTGTTGGGAGGTGGGGGGGGATTTGGGTTGACAAATCGGTTGCTAAAAGTATATTTCGGTTGTAAAATCGGTTGGTAAAAGTATATTTCGGTTGGAAAGTCGGTTGGTAAAAATATATTTCGGTTGGTAAATCGGTTGGTAAAAGTATATTTTGGTTGGTTAATCGGTTGTTAAAAGTATATTTCGGTTGGTAAAAGTATATTTCGGTTGGTAAATCGGTTGGTAAAAATATATTTCGGTTGTTAAATAGTGGCCAGACTAACACCCGTGTGGGCTGTGGTAAGCATAGGTTTAGGCAAAAGTAGGAACTTTAATAAGTCCTAGGTTAACATTCTTTTAGGTTTAACACGATACATAAACACATGTGCTGCACCCTGGTAGACAGTGAGTCAAACGTTGGGTCGGAACCCCCGGCCCTTACCTTACAACCTCGAGGTACGAGCTCTACCCGTACCGTAAGGCGTACGCGAGTTTTTCGCGCGCGCGCGAAAAACTCGGTACGCCTTACGGTACGGATTTGTGTTTGTGTCCTTGTAATAGCTGTGTCTGCCTTCCGAACCAATCCGGCTAGACCAGTCAGAACCTGTCTAAACACACCTGTGACCTTGGAATGGTAGCCGAAACAGCCGAAAGCGACCCCCCTTTCTTACCTACGACTGGTAGCATTACGTCACAGTCGGGGTATGGGGAGGGGGTATGGGTGTACTCAACAACATGGTGACTTATATAATACATTAAATATACAATTTGTAATACTGTGCATGATAGCTCAGTCGGTAGCGTGTCTGCCTTCAAATCTTAACTTCACAGGTTCGAATCCCACTAGGGAAGAAAAAAATTACGTCACTGATGGATGGTGGGGAGGGGGAAACGCAAATTACGTGTGCAATGCATTACGTCACAAGGCGGGGGCAAGGGGGGAGGGGGAACAAAATGGCGTCTGTGGTGGGCAAGGATTGGGTAAAACAACAAAATGGCGGGCAAGGGGGAGGGGCAACGGGCAAGGAGCAACGGGGAGGGGGCAATGAGCAATGGCGTCGGGGAGGGGGCAATGGGGAGGGGGCAACAAAATGGCGGGCAGGGGGGAGGGGCCAAGGGGGAGGGGGCAATGTGGGCAACAAAATGGCGGGCAAGGGGGAGGGGCCAAGGGGAGGGGGCAGGGGGGAGGGGCAAGGGGGAGGTGGGGGTGGTGGGGCAAGGGGGAGGGGCAAGGGGAGGGGCCAAGGGGCCAAGGGGAGGGGCCAAGGGGCCAAGGGGAGGGGGCAAGGGGCCAAGGGGGTTCCCCCACCATTTTTGTCCTCAACTGTCGCAGACTCTACTGTCTCCATAGCCATGTGACCATTACCTAGTGAAGAAAAAGTCCTAACAATCCTTCTGTTTATGTCAAAGAAATCCCTTTTTGTGTTTGCATCGGCAATCTTTTTAGACGTCTCAAATATTGTTGTTTGACCGCATGAAATACATTGTATTTGAAAGTTTACTACAAATGAACTTTGGTATAAGTAAGTAACATTTGTGTTTGAATCAAGGCAATACTTATAGGGCATATCAGGTATAAAGTTTTTCAAAAAAATCAAATCAAATAGGCTATATACAGAGGCGTCATCGTCCAATTTCACTGTAGGCTCATATCTTGCGACAAGCGCATATCCTTTTGGTTGTACATATTTATTTACAAGAGCATCGTTTTCTCCATTCTCATCAGTTTCTGGAAGGTTTTGGTAATCAACACTGGGACCAGATTTGGGATTATTAGTTAGGCCTACAGGTTTTACGCATATGTCTTCAGCAGAAGTATTTTTGGCTGGCCATCTTGCGGAAAAAAATTTTCTCAGTGTTTTGGATCTTTGTAATGTTCGTTTTTTTACTCTTCCCATGTTTAGGACTTGTAACAGCTATAGGCCTATGCATGTACCTAATATAAAATTGTCCAAAGGGTCTAAACAATGTTCGACACAAATTAGCCTCTACACCTAGTTTACCTTCGCAACTAAACACATACTTGTTCAAAATGTTACTAATTACTATGAACTGTAAACATAAAAATTAAACTCACTTCAATTGAACACAATAGTAAACATAACCTGAAATCAAAACAACAGCGGACATCAGTGTTGTCACTGCAAACAGCTGGTGCAGTGCTAGATCATAGAAATATCACATATAATGTACTGATATACTATAACAAAACCAAGTTATACTATATAAATGTTTATTTCCTAAAAAATATAAATTATAAACCTTAGAAAATGTATTGCTAGTTTGTTTTTATTTTGGAAAATAAACCAATAAAACATGCTGCAAGGTTGCGTGAAAAATGAAAATTTCGCGAGTTGAGCCAGTGTACTAAAACAAAAAAAAAAAAAAAAAAAAAAAAAAAAAAATAGGAAATAATTTTCAAAACGGGTTGAAATTTCACTCAAACATTTCTAAGAACATGTACATTAATTAAAAATACAATTTAATAAAAATTGACCAAAATTGACCATTGGAGGAGGCGTATCCCCAGTGGGTATATTTTTAATTTATAAGTTGCTTTTTAAAATAATTTTTGATAATGCCACAAGGAAGGGGCGAAACAATTGTCGCTTAAAATAAAAATAAAAGACAGGACTGTTAACTTTGGAATTAAGGTAATTTATTTAACTTTAACAGCTAGTAAAGCAACAACATCATTATAAAAACACATTAGGATATTTTATATGCTTATATATGTGTAGCATTGAAATTATTTATTTTGCCCTTGTTGGAATATGGTCTCACAATTTGGGGAGGGAATATGGCCTCACACGATAACTCACAAGCCGGTATTTTTGAAGAAATAGCGATCAATACATTTCATTTGGATCTTTAGAGGGAACGCTTGAGCAAAATTTGATCAATATTGTTGTAGCCGATTTTTGAAAATCGCAGTTTTTCAATTGAGTTATAGAAAAAGTATTAAAACTTCGCGACATATGGTCACATAATAAATTTGATTAAAATCGGTCCACGCGATTGGACTGTAGAGCACTGCTGCACATACGACAGGCAGCAGTAAAAAGCACTTTTGTCGACCAAGGAGACATGAAAATTGGTATATCAGCAACAAAATTGTATTCGGGTTTTTTACATATAGCCTACTTCGTAAATGTTGGAATGTAGTTTCAGGAATTTATTGAATAAAAAAATATTAAATAACATAAGAAGCACAGGTAAACTTCAAAGTCACAAACAGAAATGCAACAAGAGAAGAGTATTATTGTCATGTACCGAAACGAAAAATTAGGTGTTTATTTATTGTTCAAGTGTACAGTAGCTCTGGTTACTTCTTCGTCTGTGCATCACGTAATATGCTAGTCAGTACTAAAGAGGATTTATTAATTGTTTAAGTCATTCAGGGAAATAGATAATGTCATTACACTATCTATCGACATGAGTATAATGATAATTTTTATTATAGTGGCTCTGCTACTAGAAAGGAGGAACCACTTTTTCACTCATTCTTGTTCCAAATAAAACCATGTTTCCCCCTATTTGACGTAACCATTCAGCTCTAATAGATAGATATGTCAAAACACTTTTATTCAAGAGATGCAGACTTTACCTGCCAGACTCATAGAATATTCAGCGAACAGTACGCACGCTATTTCAAACAAACGTATCTTAGTTTGGAAGTGTTTGACACATTCAATTTGTGTAGAAGACACGTCACAATATAATTTGAGGTCATGCAGTCTATTTCAATATCTAAAACAACTTTCACACATTTATAACTACGGATGCACGTTACATTACCTTTGGACAAATGCGTTCGTAAGAGTATTATTGCAATACAATACCTAATATTATTACTTAATACATAGTTATTATTGCATAATATTTATATGAATACCCAATATTTAGTAAATAGTATACAAATTCATAAATGTAACATTTGTGGCTTACAATGGTAGTACTCGGAGCATTCTTACAGTAAGTACAAATATGGAAAACCCCAGGAACCGTGCTGGATGTTGTCTGAGGTTAGATCCTCCTTTATCTTTCCTAACATATCTCCCCTAACCAACTCTTTTTGTCTTCTCATCCTGACGCTATTAGATTATTTAAGAGCAAGAGGTTTTTTGGTTAATGAGTTTAATGGTTAATGGTTTAACTCTATTTTTTTGGTTAAATGAGTACATTGTTCCGCCTTCCTAGCTTCGTTAATCTCACGTTTGTTGACGCCTTTCCGATATACTTCATAATGTTATAATATGAAACATACCGGGAGATTTCATCTGATTTTACATTTTAAAAAAATAATAATAATAAAATAAAATAAAATATTATATATGCTTAAAACATATGGGAAAGTTCGGCTAGCGAAAAATGGGATGTGAAACAATATTCAAGATTTTTATTCATAGAGAATATAATCATTAAAAATATTTTCTAAGTGGGATATATTAGATTGCAAAATTAAACTTGTAAGACACAAATATTTTCATTTTGTGAATTGGGAGACACTAGAAAGAAATTTTAACTCTAGGATTGGTCGAGAAAACTTGTGATATATATCGAATTCATCACGGATTGGAAACTTTAATTTGGGTTTTTCATTTCTGAAATACCTTGAGGTGCGTCAACTTCGATATTTCCGGCGAATTGGTTATTGACACTTCGGTACTGTAAGAATTACCCCCACCATCACGATTAAGCTGTGGACGGAGATAGGAACCCCCTGACAACCAGAGTGTGCTTATCATCGATCAGTGAGGATTTGTTTTCGCCTATGAGTGATAATTGATCTTTTTTGGTTAAATCCTACCAAATTGCGCTGCTAGCTCGTTTTGGACCCAGGGTCGGACAACCCCTTAAGGTGTGTGGCCTAGTACTCCCTAATTTATTTTATATTAGTAGTCTATGATTTAGGTAATCCATAATGGTCGCTTAGACCATCGATCGTAATCCCTTGTGCAATTTCATGTCAAATCCCGAACCAGTCCTTCTGTGAACCGCGTACAACTGAAAATATTTGTGAAAAATCCCAGGTAGGGGTAGGGGTCAGTTGGTGGGGTAGGGAAGGGTAGAGCTGTCAGTTCGCTACTACCCTGCCTGCTTACGTTTGGCCGGTTAGATTTTCACTTCAAATGTTTTTATTAATACAATATGTATAAAATTTCCCTTCTTACTATTTATAGTCAACCTATTTATATAAATTTGTATATGTACAAAAGTAAATTTATACAAAGTTAATTGTTAGTTTCAAATTATGCAAGGACTTTATAAATATTTTATCACTTATCTCGGAGAGGTGCACTCGTGCTGTCTTATGGATTTCTATTTAGATTCTCATTCATTGAATTTAGTTTTAAATAGCACACAAATCATTTTTAAAAGCACAATAGGACGAGAGGAAGTACGAGCACACATAACTATTATTCAATAGAGTGACGTCACAGCGCTCTGTAAATCCCCCTTATGTTAAAGTATCCTTTCTTTTCCAGTCCAACTACAGTTGGCGAATGATAGAGGTTAAGGGGGAGGATTTATACGTAGATCGCCTGTTTGTAAAACCAAAGATATACAAAAATCTAAATTTTTCAAAATGATATTATTTATATGTAGAATATGAACAATAACCTGTGTGTATGTATTAAAATAGTATTAATAATAATAATATCTTTGATTTTCTTTACTTTGCAGCTTCAAAGACCCAAACATTTTATAAGAAAGGAAAACAAATTAGTTAGGTACCTCTTTGGCTATCAGTGTAAGTTTAGAGGTTACCATCCTCTCAAAAGAAGAAAAAAGTAATTTAATGAGTTCCACTACTGCAAACGACACTACAGCGAAAACTAAACAAAAATTTGTTTATATAAATATTTAAAGTACTCTTTGAGTGGTTCTATACAGGTTACTGATTTTAAAATAAGATTATACTCACTCCGACTTGTGTGATTTACTTGTAACTTTGCGTAACGCGTATCGGAATCTATGTTCCATCCTCCAAAATTCGCTCGTAAAAGGTCGTCAAATCATTAAGAAAACACAAACACTTGATTAGCACACATGTGATAGCAGATTATCACCTTGATTTTTTTATGTTCACCAACTCTTTTTCATTGTGCACGGTTATCACATAGAACTCATTCATTGATAACATAACGCATTAATAAAAATAAATATTTAAATAAAAATGGAACTCAAATTGACATAAAAAATTAATCTGTGAGGTTTTTAACCACAGCGATATAAACAGAGTATCAATATCCTCCATGTCCATTAGCTGTCCCCCCCCATTTTCTTTTAGACACACGACTGTATTATATCCGGTAAATTATTAAATAATTTTTCTGCAATATATGAATAAATCATGTTAGTTTTTATTGTATCTGGTTTTGAGCAAGATTATGGATGTGTCTCCTTCTAAAGTAACACAATTGCTTTTGATAATAATTTGTAGTATAACATATTAAATATATGTTGAATTACATACCAAATTTTATTACTATATATTTTATTTAAAGAAATTTGTCATCACATTTCAATTTTGGCATAATGCAATGTCGTTAAATTCACAACATTGCATAACAATTAGCTGATTCTTCTTGAGTTTAAATATGGTATTTATATTAATGATGTAGCACACCGCTCTCAGCAATGGACACTAATGAATGCTGTTTTACTGTTAACCTTTGTTAGATAGTTTTTACAGTTATACCATGCGATAGGATATTAAACGGGCTACAACAATTTACTTTTAACATTTTTTATAAAAATGTAATGTTTCGGAGTTATTTTCTTTTAAAATATTTAAATGGGCACCATTTTGAAACAGATTATTGGAACAAATTTTTAATTTTTTCAGACTATATCTTTACATTAATGTGTACTGTGCAAAATTTAAACTCAATCGATTAAACCGTTCTAGAGATATAAATTATTTAGTAAAAAAAAAAAAAAAAAAATGGCGGATAGTTTGTGAAATAAACGTTTTTGGACATATCTTTATAGGAACTTTTTTCTTTAGTTTACACTTGTAACTAACCCCTGGAATTATCTTATGCCATTACAAAAACACTCTGTATACCAAGTGTGACGGCAATTATTATGAAAATCATTACATTTATTTTTATGATAAAATTCTCATTTTCGCGGGATAATTTCATTTAGAATTTTAACAAAGCACGATTTTACTTATAATATTCACAAAGCTCTTCTTCATCTAAAATAAAACAATTATTTGGGTATATTTTTTCCTGATGTTAAAAAGCGAAAACCTTTTTCTACATTTTAAGTCACAATGTGATTAACTGTGTGTTTTATTACCCTGATGATGACCACTCGTCTGAAACTGCAGCAATAATAAGGCAAACATTCTAAAAATTACTTTACATATTGCAATACCAAATTAAATTTATTATTTGTTAAATGTAATTATCATTTGAATTAACATTGTTATGACTATGAATTGTGTTTTAAGAACCAAAAAGTTTCTAAATGAGGATAATTAATTTTACTACATGTCATGAACATAATCCTATTAAAACTACTTTTTAACTTGTCCATTATACGAAGTATGGGCGAAGTTTGGTAAACGCAAAACATTAGACCTCTGTTATTTTGACTACTTTTCACATTTGGGCGCAGTAAACCTAAAAACTAATGTTCGACATGCTCTCCGTTCTACGTCAGCAAGATAGCGACCTCATAAATGAAAGTTTGATGCAGAGAAGAAGCAAGTGTGCTCAGAATCCTACTTAAATTGAGAATAATCGTATTGAAATTTCTATATGTAATCCACTTTAAACAGTTTTTTTATTCAATATCTCGTGTGTCATTCAACTTATAACAAATTGAATTAGATACAAATATTTAGAGTACAGTTAGAATATAAAGGTTAAAAGGTCCTCCTCTCTACGATGACAAATAGCGAAGTTGTTCCCAATAATGTAATTTCGAACACTGACCTCACAGGTAAATTTGATATTTGTATAATTACGAGATCCTACAGACCCGAGTCACCGATTTATTTGAAACGAGTTGAGATAGTGTGTTAATAGCCTTCGAGACTAGTTAGAGCCTAGATGGCGTCATGAAAGAAGTCACACAATTACGAGGTTCAGAAAACACGTGTAAACTGTTTTAAAGAAACTTATCATACTACGTATATTGAGTAAGACCCAATACATTTTAACATTTCAAACAAGGATCAAGAAAGAAACTTTTAGGTTTTACATTTAAAATATTTGCATTACATCGTATGATGGGGCTAGGGAAGCATCATGATAGCGCCCATCAACTTGTTTGCATGTTCTAGGTTTATCACTTGAAAACGGGAGTTGATTTATACCCTTTAAACGTCGTGCTGGCGAATGTCCAATTAAACTGAACAGTCCAGCAGTATCAATCTGTAATAACTTTTAAACAAGATATAATTACTATTTGTTAATTCTGCCAATATTTCTAGGAATATGGAATGCATTATTTTAAGTCAATAAAACAAAATTAAATACCGAGTTATGTAACTACAAGTTTAATTGAAAATCCATTAAAATTTAAACCCCACTACTGTTGTCGAAATATTTTTAGGAAAACATTATTTAATGCATTTGACGTATTTTATTGATTTGCAACACCCGAATGATTTTGAATTATTTCATATTTGCCCTAATGAACTAATTTAATTCCATGTTGTTTATAGCAATACTTATTTACTAAACTGATACAGTTATACATTTAAACAAATTACATATTAGTTGTTATCACACAGTCCGTAATGATATGAATTTTAGTTCTTACAAGTTAATTCATACAAAATAAGCTATATTAAACTAACATTCTCACAAATGTCGTAATTGGTTAAAATCAAACATGTAATGACGGCGGTCAAAATTCATTTTGGTTTTTTTCTTTCAATTATTCCTAAACCCTAATTTTTATTTATATGCAATCTTGCAGACGGAATGTTGTTTTTTTATTTTGAAAAATCGAAACCCATCTATAAACTCCTAACCTTCTAATACTACGCATAATCAATAGCGTAAGGGTTGGAAAAGAATCAGAGTCGGTCAACAGAGTAGAGATAAGAAAGATTAAAGAAAGGGATCTAACTCAAGACGAGATGAAGATATGTGTGGAACTAGCTAGGTTGCCTCGGGATTGCTATACTATAAATGCGACCTCTCTGTGTGACTGTCTTGCGGTGGAGTGGGTTAATCAATAAAGATATATTTAATACATACAGCTCTAACTATTTTGTAAATAGGCCTCTAACAATCAGGACACTTACCACTAACTCATATCCACTAACCCATCCCCCAAAAACCAAATAAAAACGAACCAAAACCAATCTCCAGGAAAAATCTCATTTCTGTATCTGTCAAGCAAAAAGTTAATATACAGCATGGATATCGTCTTATATATTTAAATAAAAGCTTAAGTTAGCTTCGCTTCGCAATAACAACTTTTCAGCGTAAGTTGTATTTGATTAAATAAAGCTTTTAATGATAGCGGTCAAGTTTCCAGGGTGTTTCAAAAAGTACTTCACAACCTTAAAAGCTTGTATTCAGATAACTTAGAAAATCAGTCGAGGTGTCATTTAAATAAAACGTTAATTTTTGTTTTTGTCAATTATTCCTGAGACTTAATATTTTTTTAAATGTCGATTTTATACACGGCTCCGAGTCACATTTCCCTAAATTAAAAACGAAATCGGTACATCAGACTTTCAGAAGTTACGTATTACAGTAACATGATAGATTTTTGTTTTTCTAATATATAACTCACGAAGATTTTTTGTGGAGATGCAACCAATATGCTTTAAATGTCTCCTTAGAGACACACGAGCAAGTCCCGAGGTAAGACCAATATAATATGTCCAAACGATATTAGTCTGTGGAGTGCACATAATTCTGACTGACATGATTCACTGTTTTTTATTCAGAGGATTTCACAACTGAAATATCAGCAGAAATTTAACATAAATTGACGTCGTCTTTGTAAAAAATATTTATATATTTAAGTAAGACGTTAAATTTGTTTCGCTTCTGCCAAAATCACAACCTGAGCGTAAATAATATTTAATACGCAGTCAAGATGTATTTTTGTTTATTAACAATTATTTATGAACCTAAATATTGCGATTTTGAACACGGGTTTGGGTCATTACATTCATATTCCACTAAAATTTTAACAAAATTTATAGAGCCAATTTCTAGAATTTAAGTATTTTAAAACACCTTAATATATTATATCTTATTAATTCCGATAACTCATGAACATTCATTTTTGGAATGAGTGCGATCAAGAAGTTTTGACTAAGCCCTTATAGGCTATATTTAGGTGAAATTGGATCAAAATCGTTGAAGTAGTTTTTGAGAAAATCCTTTCTACTATTGTTTTTTTTATAGGAACTACAGTACTCCCAAAATTCGAGTTAAAAAAAATCCATCCAGATAAGGCCAAATTATACCAATATACTAACTTTGATTACTATCTATCTACAAGTTTTTGCTGTAGAGCACTGAACATATGACATGCTATAGACTGACAATCTAAAAACTACTTTATTGGAATCACAGGGCCTCAAAACGGATATATAGTCAAATATCGATTTTCTTACCCTCACATAACCTTCCCTATACTACGTTTACTTATGAAAATAAAAAATAAAAATCATTCATAAAAAACAAGCTACGAAATTATTTAACTGACATCATTAGAGTAAAGGTACCCTTAAGCCTCCTCATTACTAAAGCAAAGAGAGCCATGAACAATTAAACGCTTCTCCGAGTCAGGGAGCAAACTAATCCTGACAGAAATATTTCTCCTGTGGAATTTAAGGAAATGAGGAGACCTTTGATATTAGTCTTGTGTAATTTAATTTCGAAACAGAATCAATTACTTTTGTTATAACTTACTGTGTCTTCATGTTACGTTTTTGTTTGGAATACTATCAGAGGAGGCTAACCACATAGGATAGGGCTAATATAGAAAGAAAGTTTAAACATCATTGAAGTAGATTTATTATTAATAAGTGATTACTTATTGAGTCTTGATGCTACGTTTATGTTTGGAATACTATCAGAGGAGGGTAACCACATAGGATAGGGCTAATATAGAAAGAAAGTTTAAACATCATTGAATTAGATTTATTATTAATAAGTGATTACTTATTGAGTCTTGATGCTACGTTTATGTTTGGAATACTATCAGAGGCAGCAAAACACCAAGGATAATGCGGGAAGAATGTTTAGACATTACTGAAATAGATAAAATAATTTGTGATTACTTACTGAGTCTTGATATGTCGTTTTTGTTTGGAATAATCTCAGAGGCGGCAAAACACCAAGTATAATGCAGGAAGAATGTTTAGACATTACTGAAATAGATTAAATAATAGGTGATTACTTACTGAGTCTCGATAATATGTCGTTTTTGTTTGGAATAATCTCAGAGGCGGCAAAACACCAAGGATAATGCGGGAAGAATGTTTAGACATTACTGAAATAAATTAAATAATAGATGATTACTCACTGAGTCTCGATATGTCGTTTTTGTTTGGAATAATCTCAGAGGCGGCAAAACACCTAGGATAATGCGGGAAGAATGTTTAGTCATTACTGAAATAGATTAAATAATAGGTGATTACTTACTAAGTCTCGATATGTCGTTTTTGTTTGGAATAATCTCAGAGGCGGCAAATACACCTTTCAAACGCGAATGCAGAAAGAAAATTTAGACATCACTGAAAAAGATTTATTAATAGGTTATTAATAACTTGTCTCATAATAATAATAATTAGCAATGAGACTTATAAATGACTCTCTTTTTTATATGTAAATTATTAAATATTTTATTATTTTATTATGTAAATTATAAATATTATTTTATGTTAGCAAATCACATAAAATAAATTCTGTTTCAGCGGATTTATGAGGAGAGCCTCTCACAAATAAACTCTTCTGAATGTGGTATTCTTAGTTTAAGAGCGTTTTTTTTCCCAAATCGACGTTAGTTAGAGGACTAATAGATGTTGAATTTATGATTTTTTTTTTACTCTGCCTGTCTTTTACCCCCACCTTTCTTGTACGGTTTCAAGTAAATTCCTTTAACCTTCATCTGCTTCAACAATTTTTTAACTTTACGTTTACTTCTTCTTCCTCTGCCTAACTTCGCTTTCATGGCTGTTGTTATGACCAACACAGCAGTACGTTCACCCAAAGACACATTTCCCACTTTATCTCTTTCCCAAGCTCTCCCCCCCCCCCTAGTATTTTATCCACCTTTCTAATACTTTTTTTAATTGTGAATTAACAAATGTACCATTTTCATAGAAAATAGTTTTGGATTACACAATTAAAAACTAAGGTAACGAGTAAACCTAGAATAATTAGAGAGTTGTGATCTTTCCTAGCTCAAATTTTTGAAGAAAAATAAAAAATATCAAAGACCTAATTGAAATATGGTTTTGCCAGTGGGTAAATTTATATACTCGTATATATGGTCGAATTTCCATCACTGAGACTTGTAAACGGCTATCCAAAAACATTGCAAATTTTATTTCAAATGATAAATGTTAAAATCAATGGGGTCGTAATACGTATTCGGGTAAAACTTATTTACTTTTGACGAAACCTTTTTCGCAGAAATAGATGAATTGTAATTTTTCAATAAAACATATGGAGCGATACATAAATCATTTTATGGTCTGCCAGCAAATCTAGAAGCGGGTTTTAGATTTAGAGACGGAGCATTGTATTTAAAAAATATATCAAAATGTATTTTATTGCAATGAATTTATAAATTCATTACTTAAAGTTGATAAATTTAATTTATCAGTTTTGGGAATACTTTGTCCCGACTCAATATCTGAAAAAACAAATTTTAATACAAATAAAAAATATTGTAGAATAACATTTCATCAAGGCTAAGTTGCAGGATAATTGGAAGGTGTTAATACGTTTATAAAAAGATTATTTTCAGTTAAAAGGAAAACTGTAATAATTACAAGCTTTAGCGCTTTAACTGTTTATATAAGAGGTATAATTATATACATAAACGTATATAATTATTCGATAAAGATGTATATGAATACATGCAAATTGAAAAGGATTCTCCGATTTATTATAAAAACACGACTTTTTTAAAAATAAGATACGATTTTAAATTGCATTCAGTTGCAAACATTCATACTTATTAAACATATGAACAATAATAGTAACTTAGTTTACATTAATAATAACATAGATAAATAGTTTAGAAGAAGTTTTGGTTATCAATATCATGAGAAATATAAACCGGTTTTATCCATTACAATGATTTATTTAAAACTGTTGATTAATGGAACTAGTTTGTCTAACACTGTAAATTACTCGGCAATTCTCTAGACTTGTTTTAATACCAATTTGATAGTTGATAAGCTAAGCATTTCTGAGTAAAGTCGTTGATAGATTATTATCCAATATTTAGTGTAATTGAAACATATTTATATACGCTTCGATGTAAAGTTAATTTATATCTTGGAGCTGGATATAATCGTGATGAATTGTTCGATATATATATTTAAAAGTTGTGAGGGGTATGAAAATATTATAGTGGAATGTTATAATTTGTGTTCGTTTGAAACTATGCTTGAATAATGGAGACAATTTAATAAGAGACTGGCGTTTGTATGTAAATTGATAATTTATAAATATACATGTGTGCCTAATGAAGACTATGATACATTTTTTAAAGTGGGTGAAAATATTTTACATATAATATGATTACTTTTTTTGCTTTTTGCCCACAAATTATTTGCTACAAACGCGATTATACAGATATAGATAATTTAATTTTACATCGATCCATCTGCGATTATTTAAAAACAATTATAAAACGTAATTGATGAACATATGAGTGTGATAATGTGTTAAATTATGACAATTTAAATATCGATTCGAACAATTTAACACGTGATAGTTTTGTTAAACTTATCCAATGTCCAGAATTACCAGAATTTGCTTATTCACGTAATTGTGTTTTAGCAAAGGCTTTTTATTATAATGATAAGACAATATTCGTCTTGATACTTGAGCTACACACTTGTGTACCTTGCTTTAATCTATCCCAACCACGTTATTGAACGACTTTACTGAACCGAGACACTTTATCCACGTATGTGTACCTTCGAGCTTCACAAATATTTCTCTTCTGCGCTAGTAGTACCTTCTTTGTCTTGTTCTGTGCAGTCGTTTGTAAGTCATCAGAGGAAAATAAATGCTCACTTGACGTCCAAAGTTTGTTAGTATTAATTTCTAATTATGTTCTTACTTTTTAGTTCTAATTTTTATAATTATTTGTTAAATAGAGTTCAAACGTTTGCTCAAACTAATTAAAAGTCTTCATTTTGACAGACTATTTTTTATTGTTCCTTAAAATCGAAGTACCCTTGTCTGTAAGTTTGGTTTCAGTGCCATATAATTAGTCTAACATGTGATTGATTCTCTAAATGCTGTTTTCATTTTAAAACCTACAACAAATACATTTCTATTTTAAATAATAGAATTATTTAGTGCTATTTTTTAATAATTTACACTATTTCAAAATTTATTTCTAATTATTTTATAAAATTTAAAGCTTTTGTTTTATAATTGTCTTTATCTAATTTAAATCATTATCATTTTAGTTTATTATATTGATGAAGAATTTTCAGCAGCTCCTGATCAGATGAATGAGAATGAAGCCAGTAAACTAATGAATCAGTCTGAACGTGATAATGGAAACTTGGCCTCGTTATGTCCTGGAAACTTGGCCTCATTAAAGTCCTGATAAATCTGAAAAACGAACACTACGTTAGAAAACCTTACAATTCAAGGTATTTTTTTTTTTTATCCTCTTGAGAATTAGCAATTTCGTATTAATAAAATATTAGGAAAAATCAAATACTTTATTAATAAATATGTTCTCTCCTTTCTAAAGAAAATGGTTCATACAGTTAGTAGTGACACGATGAAATCATTGGCTCTGGGAGCTTCAATTGTTAAGCTTTTAATTATATTTATTTTAACACTTTACTTAATATTATGTAATTTTTTGGAAAATGTATTATTATTGTATGTTTGATTTAACACATAATGTGGTGAATAAATCTGGTGAATATTTTTTATATTTTGTTTTTATTAAAAGAATGTTTTGATTTTACAAAATGGACTATCTAAACTTGGTTGATTTAACCAGCTAGTTGACCGAAGGAGAAGAAGATGATATAACAGACGTACCCATTACGGATAATTAAATTTCTTTCAATCCATCCACATCTTCTCTCAACATCGATACATCACAAGCTTCTATTTCTACTAATTGTTTACAATATTCAGCAAACCTACGTTTTAGTGCTGGTAATTATTTAGTTTTTATAAAACTATTAATTACATCTTTCAATCTGTACAGTTAGGAATATTTTATGAAAATAATATCTAAAATTAAAACAACTCACTTTACTTTAACTTATATTAAATTTATTTCAAAAATTGTAAACCTATTCCATATTTATATAATGAGCAATGTTTTAATGATAATAATCAAACCCGTTATACAATGTTGGTGCATAAAAATTATACAGGCGATGAAAGTTTGCACATACTTTAACGCTACCAGAAATTAAAAAAATATTTAACCCGAGAAATTTAATAGATAATTTTTTAGATACGATTAAACCTCTTTTTACGAAAAAAGGAAAAGTGTATTTTTACCCTAGAGTTATTGAAAATGAAAGTGATATGGAATAAAATGATAGCGATATGGATGCTGAACTTTTCGACATTTAAAAACACAAAATGTAAGAAAACCAATATCAGCCAAATTGTTCAATAACAATGTTATAATGTCATTGAAAAAAAAACAGTGAAAAATGGTTAAAACCAAATAAAAATTTAAATAACGGATTTGAAAAACTGTTCAGAAAAGAACTATTCTGTAGAAAAGTATCAAAAAGCTTATTTTTATTAAATATAAAAAAAAATATTGAAATTAAAGACATTTTTGAGAATTTAAAAAAATAATCAATATTTTCCGTAAACGTAGCCTATTAAAAAAAAAAAAAAAAAAAAAAAAAAAAGAAAAAAAAAAGAAAAAAAATTGCTAAGCAAGAAAGTTATGAAAGCGAATACAAGTGCGGTTAGTAATATACATCTACCTAGGTAGAGAAAAAAAGTAATTAGTATTTTTTCTTAACTATTTCTTGGTAGTGTTTATATAAAAAAGCTATTTTTATTTCAGGGCTGGGATTATCCGATTTTGCATTTCCACCAGAAAAAATAGTTGCCGAATACGAGTTACGTAGCAAATATTTTGAAATTATTCCTTTCAACGATAGAAAATTAATAAAAACGGATCTTGCAATAATTGTATTACGGTTAAATAGTTATAGTCCCGATTAGGCCTTGTTTTAAATTATTTTTTAACTGAAGGCGGAGGTGTAATAGGCCCTGACTATAAAATAGGAAATATTTTTTTGTTATTATTTATTCATTCTAATAACGATGTTATTATTAATAAAAGGGATAAAATTGCGCAACTTTTTTGTGAAAAAATTTGTGACACATTTTTATTTGAAATTAATAGTATTGAATATTCTAAATATCAGACCATAAAACGTACAAAAGGGTTCGTTTCTACTGGTTTACAATAAAGATTTTTTTCCCGATTATTCACAGTTAAATAAACGGAAATTAAATTATACCCAAAGCTTGAATATACGTGAAGAAGAGAATAAAAATTTAAAAGGAAAAAAAAATCACAGTTTAAATTTAAAATGTAATTTAAATGAATTGGTAGAAATGAAAAACGCATTTAAAGGTGTTCTAAGAACCTTTTTTTTTTTAATGTGACCAATCTGTTACAAAAGATATTTGTTTGGTATTAAAAGAGAATAATGATAAATTTATCAAATTAATTCAAAATTTACTATTATAATATGAAGCAATTAAATTTAATATTGTCTTCGAATGCACAAAACTAAAACTAATGAGCGTCAGAGCAGAGATTTCAAAATAAAAAAAACATACCTTTAAGATTTAAGATTTATTTAAGATAGTTTATTAGATCAAATATTTACAGTAGAATTTCAAAATATTTGTAATGAACAGTCATCATATTTAGGTAAAGGAATAAATGGTCTCTACTTTCTGTTGGTGTTATACTTTTTCGAATTAGCCATTATCAGCCGTTAAAAGAACGAATGTATTACGTATATAACTTTACCTAAAAAATTAGAAGTAGATATGCAATTATTAACAATTTAAAAAAAATATATAATAAATCTTTCAATGGGCTATTTTGGAAAAAACATATTAAAGGATCAAATCCTGAAAGAATCAACAGTCCATATGAGAAATTATTAGAAAAACTTAATTTTCAGAACGTTATTTTCCAGACAAGTTTAAAAAGATATTTGAATTTTTGATAAATGTAAAAATAACCCCGAAGTGAGTGTAAATGTTTACGTTGTAAATAAATTCCATTAAATATATCCGTCGAAAGTATATCAAATAGAAAATGTTAATCAATTTGACTTACTATAACAAATGAAGAAGTGTTTCATTATTGTTATATTATGAAAGCCCGTCTTTGTTAGCTACGGTTTTGTCTACTGCTACCTCTAGGTTTCGTGAGTCTAGGCCCTCCTTTAACCTATAAAAAGATTCATTTACTCTATCTGTAGTATGTCCAAATCCTTACTGCTACAAACTATAATAGTGTCATCTGGTAGAACAGTGTCATCTGCGAATTTTACCAGGTGGGTATTTTCTGGAAGCTCTGTTTTCAGTATATAATTGCATTTGATATTCCATTAAAAAAGGCCTTATACGTGATCCTTGTGGAGCGCCGCATATCATCGGCTTTACTATTTCAAAGTTCATCTAACAAATCAACAATTTGAGATTAGTATTACAAAGGTCGTTAACATAAACGGAAAAAAAATTGGAACAAAAACAGAATCTTCAAATATACTAAACACAGCCGCAATTTTCACACATTACTTCTCTCAAAAAAATAAGTATGAAATGAATCTATCACAACTCTTATACAATTAAAAAGCGTGTTAATTAAAATATTATGGTCAACTACATCAAATCTTTTTCGAACGTCTAACAAAAACTTATTTATATTTTACAGCAATTTAAACCTTTATTTATAATGTTTATAAACTTTGACAACGCATGTTCAGTACTCGAACCCTCTCTGAAGCCAAATCGGTTTTAACAGTAAAAATTAATATTGTGTAAATAGTTTATTAATTTTGTATTCATAATTGTTGTCTAAAATATACCTTTAATAGAAATGATGTCTAAAGTTACGTTTGTACAGCCTTTTTGTCAAATACCTGTGAAAAATACCTGTTTTGGAAATAAAATAAAATATTTATAATACGTTTAAACTTTTACCGTACAGTAATTAAACAAAATTATAAATAATGCCATAAATACCCTAGGATTTGCAATTCTTTAAAGAAACTATTGAACTAACAGTATCATCTTTCAAAATTGTCCCTAAAAACATAGAAGATACCTCACCCCTACCTTACAACATGACTCATATGCCTCTGTGTACGTAAATTTCCACCTAGGTCTACAATAGGGGTTATGGGATTTCGGTCAAACAGTCCAGGGGGATAGTTGAGGATGGTAATTACATCTACATCCGAGGAAGCTACCCTTAGGACCACTTTAAGAGAGCGAAAAGCCGCATCCTGCTTGAAGGGACCATGCTTTGACTAAACACAGCGGATCTAGACCACAAGGTCGATAAACATTCCTCAATCAAAGGTGTTAAGTGTCGTTAGGGCAATCCTAAGGTTAATCCGTGCCAATTAATGAATTCTACAAGGGTATTTGTGCATCAAACGGAACCTATGGAAGACCAGGCGACCCTTCATAGTAAATAGCATTTTTTTAAATGTTAAAACTAGTGGGAACATTTATGGCAAAGTAAACAAATTAATAACATAGCGTGGTCAGATATTGGAATTGCAAATGAAACAGAAACAACTTCAGTTGCTTCTTTGTCATGTGATAAGGTAGAGGGACGGTCTATGAGCCATACCAAAACTGAAATCTTATCAGATATAATAACTAGAGAAAATGTATTGTGGTTAAGTGTAAACTGCGTAGTCTGCCTTTGCTTGTAGAACAAAAACTCGAACACAAGATGTCACAAAATTTACGTTTATTCAATAAAACGCGTTTCAACGACAAAGTCGCCATCCTCAGTGATACATGAGCTACAGTAACAAAACTATAACTTCCTTGGTTGACTTTGCTTGCTTTCTGTTCCAGAGATATTACCACGAAGAAGATTACTTGCAGATCCGGAAAAGGTAGAAGAGACGTTGTCATGAGGTCGATCTACTTTTCTTATGATTTGGAGCAAACTGGAGACGGTGACTCTAATTTTTGTGAGAAAGAGAAGGAGAATTTCCTGGCGGGATTAGAGTCCAAGTCTCATCACATAGAATGGGGCTCAAGTAACACAAATACTAGAGGGAGTCTCTCTTAAATTTCTTAACAGTAAATTTTACTGGTAGTTAATGTTGGTGATGAACCTACATTTAGTAACAAAGTAAGAAGACACGTCATTGACATTACAATTTCAACAGAATATATTAGTTCTTTTATATTAGTTCGGATGATATTTCAGCATCTGTCCATTGTCATATTATGTGGAACGTAAATTTTGATTTTAAAATTAAAACGTTCAGAATACCCAAAGAACTAACTAGAACTCTTATCATGAAGAATTAATCTGTAGATTATATTCTCTCAGTAAGAGAGTTAGAGTCATAGATAATATCTATTTTATGGCGACTAATATACAAGAGGCCATTATTGACTCATATAATAATAACTGTCCTATCCAGTCCATATCCATAAGAAAGGAACCAAAGTGGTGTAATAGACATTTAAATAGGATAAATAAATTTAAAATGTGATTATTTAATGAAGCTAAGAAAACTGCTAAGGGGACAATAATTATCATAAATCCTAAACAGAATACAACACTCTATTAAGAAGATACAATAAACAATAAGATATAACAATAAGATAAGATCTTCTTGGAGAAACTTTTGCCATCAGATTAACTCTACTACACAAAATTATCTCGAAGGAAAGATTCATCAAAACTAGATCTGTTGATGTTCCTATAGGTGGTCTAACTTCTTCAGGTAAAGGCACACTAGAAGTGTTAATCAAAACACACTTTCCAGATAGTATTGTAATGACGGAAATTGGCATAATCCATAATCATAATGGGACAACCTATATAAGAGCGTCTCGTTCTGACTGTAAAACTACCAGAGAATTTATTACTGTATCCAGGGTCAAATGGGCTATAAATAAAAATGATCCCTATAATGTCCCCGGGAAAAGATGAAATTTGTTCGGTCTTAATCCAAAAGGCTCCGGAATCACTCCTCATTCTACAAACCTTTGAGATCATGGCATGGAGGTGTAATAGAGTAGTTTCACCACCGAAACCAAGAAAGGGATATTACACAAACCTCAAAGCGTTTCGAAAAATATGTTTATCCTCCAATGTTCTAAAAACAATGGAAAGAATAATACAAACAAATTTACAAAATGGAATCCTTATTAAAAAACTCTTTTACTGTAACCAACACGCATACCAGTCGGGTAAGTCCTGTAAAAGATCCTTCCATCAACTAGTGAGTAGAATCGAGAGATCAATACATAACAAAGATAAATCTCGCTATAAAAGAGGCGTTTGATAATACTACTTATCAATAAATTATAGCAGCAGTTAAAAATCGAGTGGTAAAAAACACTATTAGTAATTGATTAGAATCATTGATAAGAAATATAATAATCCGTGCAACCCAGTACGTGAGAAAGTATATGTGATAGATGTGAGGGGTACTTCAAAAGGAGGAATTTTCTCACCGATGCTGTGGAACATGGTAGTTAACCCCATAATAACTGAATTAAGTAAATTAGGGGTTTACACACAAATTTATGAAGATGACATAGTAGTGTTGATAGGAGGTAAATTCTTAAGTATTCTTGGAGAATTAATTAATAGAGCATTAAAGACAATCAAAGACTGGTGTAGGAACGAGGGTCTTTCCTTAAACAGGATAAAACTACCATCATACCCTTCACGAGATACTTTGAAATACACAGAGTGAAGGTAACTCTAGTAATTACTAACATATAACTTCCAGATGATTTGAAATATCTAGGTGTTATTCTGGATATAATACTCACCTGAAGTAAACACTAAAATTATATTTTGCAGAAATCAACCCGATCACTAATGGAATGTAAGCGACTTCATGGTAAACACTGAGGTTAGCTATGACTAAATGGCCTTATGGTATGGTAATTAATCCCCAGATACAGCCCTAGTGTGGTGGAGAAGAACACTACTAGATCTCACTAGGCGTAGGTTGACTAGTCTATAAAGGTTGGCATGTCTATGTATCTCAGGAGCTTTTAGAAGTACACCTACAGTAATAATAGAAGTTCTGTTAGGAATAGCCTCACTAGACCGCAGAATACTCTGGCATGTGTAGAGAAAGCCTTTGGCAGAAAGGACATGTCACCATTAGTAATGAGAAGTAATTACATCAGTAAAAAATCTCATGGAATATACTATTTGAAATTATCATCCATGAGAGAAAGGATTAATTACTGTCAATACTGTAATGCCTACAACTGTGTCTAGCTAAAGGATATACCAATGAGTATATCATTATTAGGTCGGAAGGTCAGGTTCCTTGCTAATAAGTCTGTAAGCC
Source organism: Aphrophora alni (assembly GCA_963513935.1). Taxonomy (NCBI): domain Eukaryota; kingdom Metazoa; phylum Arthropoda; class Insecta; order Hemiptera; family Aphrophoridae; genus Aphrophora; species Aphrophora alni. Next base: position 113,211,663 of record OY740765.1, read on the forward strand.
CACACGAACACTACTCATCACTAGTGTGGGATTGTCATGGAAAATTAACCAAGCTTTCGACTCAAATCCACGTAAAACTCAGCTGGATACCAGGTCACAGAGGATACGAGGAAACGAAAATTCAGATAAACTAGAAAAAAATGGGACCAAGATATCCTTCATTGGCCCAGAACCTATATCCGGAATAACTAAATCCGTAGCAAAAGATAGTCTAAAACATTAGCTAAATTTAGAAATTGAGGAACGATGGACTAAATACTCCACGGGAAAACTATACAGATTATTGGTCCAACCAGATCTAAAACTCTCTAAATTCGTCAATTCAGAAGCAAGCGAAATGTGTGGAAAATCGTAAGCTTCATATTGTAACCGTCTAGAAAAATCAGATCGTAGAAGTCGGATTTTATGAAATAAAATCATTAAATTAATATAAGAAAATTGTATAGGGCTAGCGCAAGTAAATTGTAAAGCTCCAGCAAGGGTTAGCAACAATCTAAAACCGACGAGATTTGACACGAAAACCTCTACTTAACAAAAACTAATTTTATGAAAAAAAATAGACATATTTTGATTAAAACTAGTTAAGTAGGGTTAAATTAAGGGGAAAGTAATAACAGATATTTAAAAACTGTCATAAAACAAAACAAAAATATTCAGGTTAAAAAAACAACGTGGTAAAAACTAAAAATTGTAATAAATAAGATAGTCAAAAGGTAACTATGGGAAGTTGTTAAGACGAGGGAATAATACGAAAATCATTAATCATAATAAAACAAATGGAGAAGTTTGTTAAAAGGGGCTTTAATAGTTATTCTTGAGGGGGTTTTTTATTAATAAAAAGTGAAAGCATAAACAAAAGAAAAAGTAATAAATTAAAGTAAGAGGCTACACAATGATAAAATGGAAGGTTTATTGCCATAATAATTAAAAAGTTATGGGCATTTAAAACATACCAAGATGAATAAAGATTAAAATAAGCGTCAGAAGCGAAATTTAAATGGATAAATATAATTAAGAAGTAATATTTATTGTAAGATGACCAAGTAATACGAGTAAAAGAGGGTTTTTTTTTATCACATAAAGCCAAGTGCAATAAAACGTGAATTTCAAAGCGAATATCTTTAATACTAAGAGACATAACAAAAAAGTGAAAAGTGAAATATTCGTTTTAGAGCAAGGTTAACAAGTGAAGAATATATATTATAAAAATTTTTTAAGACAATATAATTTAGAAAGTAAATTTAGAAATTTAAGACTTTCGATAAAGTGCAATAACTTTAGAACCGGCACGACTACTACTACAAATTGAGTTCCTACAAAGTACAAAATCAAGAATCTACAATCAATAATTTATAAAATCTACAATCAAGAATTAGCCATGGGTTCGAAATTATGGAAAAAATGGAAGAAAGTTGTGGTTTGGTTGGTGTGGCTGGTGTATCACTGAAAAGGACGACCTTGTCGTTGAAACGCGTCTGATACTTAGGCGTATTTTTTTTTTATGAGAATTGTGTTCTGTGTGTTTGTTATACTGTATGGGTTCGAAAGTTATGGCAGATTGAAGGAAAATTCAAAAAGAATGAAGATATTCTTGATTCAAATTGAAAATTTTCAGAGCGAACGAAAAAACCAATGAAGAGGGAAGGCATAGTAACGTCGCAAAACAAAACTTTAGAGATTAAAAAGGGATTAAAAGATAATAATCAATAAACAAAATGTGTTAAAGGGGTCATAAAAATCAAGAAAAGTGAAGGAACAAAATCGTACAAAAAAAATGAACCTTCAATAACCAACCTATTGATTGTGTTGAAAAAACCAATTGGAAAATTAAATAAAAATAATCTGTTATGTTGGTACATGAATATCCCATTTCCGAGACTTCCAAAATTGTAGGTCGAAAGATCGACTCTCTCTCTCTCTCTCTCTCTCTCTCTCTCTCTCTCTCTCTCTCTCTCTCTCTCTCTCTCTCTCTCTCTCTCTCTCTCTCTCTCTCTCTCTCTCTCTCTCTCTCTCTCTCTCTCTCTCTCTCTCTCTCTCTCTCTCTCTCATCAAATCTTGCGCCAGCAACACGTAGGAAGAGTAGTCAGAAGAAACCATCCTATCAAATTAAAACTACTCCAGAGACACTGGACTACACCAGCCATAAGATATTCATAGTGCGAAAGGTACATATTCAAATGATTGGATTATTCAAAATGTAGAAAAAACGTTTTCATTTAAATTACTAGTAATCAGGTTTAAAATTTTAAATTGAAAAAACTTTCAATTGAGAAAATGTTTAATTTTGGAATATTTTAATATCATTAAATTCTTTTAAAAATTTCAAAACGGGTATTGCTTTGGTCATCAAAGAAGAAAAAGTTCATGTTGTTTTAATTGTTACATTTAGTGTTCTTTATCAATACTTTGTCCATATTAGAATATTTTTGTAAATTGTAAAAATTTTATTGATGAATATTCGAAATTTATATGCCATTTTTAAATTGATCATTGAAAAAAAGTTAAATAAAAATTATTTAAACTTTTTGGTGTTTTGCACATTTTATTCAATTGATCCTCATATATGTTTTTCAGGTGATTTATAATTATGTATGGGTTTGAGCTTATTATTTAAATTTAAGATTATACATGAATATATATGTGTCAATATATATAATAATTTTGGAAATAAATTTCTTACACAAGGCACACGACCTTGAGTAATGAGTTAGCAGAAAAAGTAAAATCAATTAATTTTAAATTAGTTCAAAAGGTGACAAAATAGAATAAAAATCAAAATTTAAACTTAAAATAAAATTAAAGGAAAGTTATCAAAACAGAAAATTACGAACTGCTGATTGGTAGGCAGTGCTGGTGACTTCACACTGGTTAGCAGACATCGTCTTGTCTGTGGATTACGTTCTTGTCTGTAAAAGACGTAAGAAGCATCTTAATACCATGGGCTTATTCAAAGGAAACTTGAAATGCAAACTATGTAATCAGTATCTAGAAACTGCAGGACCAATACTTCAAAAATGCGAAGCATTACGACGTAGAAGACAACTAATCTTCAGCCTAGATGCGACCTTTGTTAAGAACATTCAACCTAGCTAGGAAAATCCTGACCCTAACCAAGAGAATAGACAAAAGCTACTAACGAATATAAGAAGTACACACAAAGTTTTATAGGGGGGTTTAAGGGGTAAAACTCACTTCTATTTAAAATAATAATAATAGTCTACACTACCACAATCAGAAGACTAAGAATCTGCAATTGAAAGGATATAAGTATTAAATTACCTAGCTAACAGCTCAGGGTCGTCTTCAGGTTGTGCATGAATAAGATGTATAAATTAGGTTTATTTACTTTATTAATTTGTTGCCCAGTTATGAAATTTACAAAACTTTTTTGGAATCCCTACAACAATTTTGTAATAAATCAAAATAATATTTTGGATTTATTTTGCGAAGTTTTTCCGGAAATATATAATCCTGTTTCTCAAATCAAAATTTAGATAGATTTTTTTAATTTAGATACACATCATCGCTTATTTTATTTCATCAACAAATCTCATCACTAATACATGGATTTAATGTTTTGAATGCTTTTGACTTTACATAACATATTTTTCGTTTGTAATTAAGTCCATAAATATTTCAATAAATGGAGAATAAGCAAGATTTACTTCAGGCTAGAGGTAGACATCGGTTCAATCAACATTATCAAGTAGGTTATTCAACTGTTCATAATTTAGAAGGAGACTGTGTACTATTATTTGTAGCGTAAACCTCGTTCCCACATAGGGCTACCGTACAAGAAGTCTGTGATATCCAAGTCTAACATTAAATGCTTGTTTTAATTTTATCACACAACACAACATGAAAAAAGACATAGATCCAACGGGATTGCCAAGATATTATTCACTATAGTGAACTTCTGAGTGTGTTTTTTAAAAAACGTGTAGTCTTGTGTTAGCTTCTCTTTTATCTTACCTGCCAAGTTTCTCTTGATAAATTCTTGTTCTCTTCCGACCCTGACGTTAGATCAGTCAGACTATTAATATGTGGAGAGTGCTGTATTAAAATTATTTTAGTTTTTATTTTGTTTTATTACATATATTGTGTTTTTAGTGTAGTAACAGTTTCTTCCTCAGTTTTCTTCTTTATGATTTATTTTCTATAGTTTAGGTTGATTTTAAAAATAATGATATTGTAAAGTGTAGCTATATGGGAATTTGTAATGATGTTATGTGTTTAACAAATAAATAGTACATGTCGCTTGGCAGGCATTGACTATACATTTATAATATACATATATATATATATAATAGTTTGACTACCAAGCCATAACACAATTTTAATATTTAATGTTGAGTAACCAGATTGCCTATTCTACCCCTTACTTATATTTTCACGCTAAGAACGAATTTAGAATAGTGCTCTTTGAATTTTTTTAACATTCAGTAAACTACAAACTTTCGTCGAAAAACATTGTGAAAAACTTTTGTTTTAACATGTGTCGTGTTTTGTGTTTTATTTTATACACAGTTAAGAAGCTCAATAGCTGATGGAAAAAAATTTTATGATGATAATTTGATTGTCGAAACCGTTAATTTTAAGGTCAAAATTGGATTGTAGACAAACAAAAAAAAAAAAAAAAAAGTAAGAATAGATAATATATATCATTGATAATACAATCCTTGTGACCTACAATTCTCATGTTGATATTAACATAATTAATTTTGAACAGATTTTGTTGTAACTCGTAATATTTATGTTTTTTGTTTCGTTGAACTCAAATATTAGATGGTTTATACACACCTGCATTTCCCAAAAATCTATCTGTTTGAGTAAAAAGGAGGACGTTTATTTACATTTCTCAAAATTCCAAATGCTCTATTATTATAGAAACTATTTTTACCTAGAACATTCAAATTGTTACAGTAGATGAAGCCAATTAATGTATGCATTATGTATTTTAAAACGAGTATATAATCTGTATTATTTGTTAAAAAAAAAGAAAAGAAATAGGTTAGGTATTTTTCTTAAATGTTTAGAGTCCCTACACTTTTTAATGAATCATTTTAAAAGTAGTCAAGAGTTATATTAACTAAATAAATAATAGCAGGTAAAAAGTTCGAGCATCGGTACTTTTTGAGATAATTGGTTATCAACATAACATGAATAAATAACATATTTGTTAGGAGTACTTCAGTTTAGATTCATTCTTGACTCTACACAGAGCCCTCGCCGGAAATTAACAAGGATTTTAAGTTACAGTCACTGCCTAATTCATCATTCCGTGAGGTTGTGGCGAAACTACGGATTATATCTAACCACATGTCTTAAACCATTTACTCAGGAGATGCTTAGTACTTAGTCTAGCACATCTTTCTGTGTATGAAAAAATATTACACTCTGGTTTTCTTGAACAAAATTCTCATTATAAGAATCCTATTAATTAATAATTATAATTATATTTATGAAACTTTAATATATTTAATTGTGATATTCCTAACATAGCAATGAGTAACGACTCGTAAATTTTAAAATGAACAATCAGCAGGTTACTGTCGAAAAGAAAATAATTGACACGACTAAAATATGGTATATGTAATTTAATATAATATAATAATTTATATATGTAATTTTTTCACAAATGGGGAAGAAATGCTTTAGCACTATAGAAAGCACGAGCTTTCTGTCTATGCGAATCCTGGGCGTTACCTGGGCTACCCACTAAAACCCTAAACCTTCATTTCTGTGGCAGGATCCAACACTGAGCCGTTTTCACATTACTTCACGTTGATGCCATTATCATAACCCTATAACGGCTCTATCTGTCACAAATAACTCTAGTTAACATGATTATCCTTAGTCTATTTATTTCCGTAGTAACACTATCTCGACAATGCTTGCCACTTTTCCCAGTTCTCAAGCATCTTGCCGTCAACATTATTCGCAGTTATTTCTTTACTACTTTCGTCAACGACCATCTATTGGGTCATTCTCAGATCCATTCTTGCAGTGAAGGCGGGTTGGGTTATCCCTATTGGTTATTCTGAATATTGTCGAAATATGCAACGTTCAGACAGGAATTGGGATGTTAGTTGACCTCGCCGTCTCCCCGCTTTTGCCAATCTTCCACATTGGGGATGAACGTGGTAGTCATCCTTACCCGTTGTCTCTTCTAGTCTTCGCTCTTATCACTTCTTATCACTTCACTACAGTTGTAGTTCTGGCTGTCCTCTTTATCTTCTTAAGTCTTCTTTTCTGGTAACCTCCTCTATTCCAGAGTTAGAAGATAAACAGAGTTGATAAACTCTCAATATTGGTAATTAATGGATAAGGCAAAATAAAAATGATAAAGCACTTATAATTTCACAAACAACAATTTATTGCTACCGCTGTTTCGCCGTTAGGCATCGTCAGACAACTAAGAACTAAAAACTAAAATACAGATCAACTTAACACTAACATCTAGGAATGAAGGTAGGGAAAGCAGAGGTAGGGCAAGGACCTGGTATTACCTGAAAGGGACATGGATAACAGAAAATTTTCAAACAATAGGTTTTAACAAAGGGGATGGGTTATTTACTTGTTCATTCAGGTTAGAAGCATGGCATTTCAAAACAGATCTGTTAATTTCTAAAATTTCCAAACTATATAATTTCCTACTTTTCTGTTCTATGTGTAAAACTTTGACATTATCAATGGGATCAAATGTATTACCTGAATCTAGTAAATGATTTCCAAAATTAGAATCTATTTTACCATGCTTCCAACAATATACATGTTCCTTTAATCTAGTTTTGATAGATCTCACAGTTTGACCAATATATTCACAATCACAGTCATGACAATTAATTATGTAGACACCACTATTATCAAATAAGTCCCTTTTATCCTTATTATTGCCTAAGAATTTACCAAGATTATTATTACAATAGAAGGCTGGTTTTACATCATTTTTACTATTTATTAAATGTCTTACCTTATAACTAATATTGGCAACAAATTTTATCCTACAATATTAATTTAAACTGTTAGCATCTTTTATGAAAACTAAACTATTAGTGAGTTTCTTTTGTTTCTTAAATAAAATACTGTCTATAAGCTTAACTTGTTAACCATTGTTAATCGCTATTTGCTTAATTACATTCAATTCAATGTGAAAGTCTTCTGGCGATAAAGGTATGGTTAAGAGCCTGTGAATCATACTGTGAAAAGCAGCATGTTTGTGACTAATAGGGTGTTTAGAATTAGCGGGTATAATCGTATCCGTGTAAGTGGGTTTTCTAAAAATTTTGAAACTATGAACCCCATCTGTGATTTTAATATTTAAGTCCAAGAAATTGATATTATCCGTACCGTCTTCCATAGTGAATTGAATGGCTTTGTTGATACCATTTACAAGATTAAGTAAAGAATACAGTTGCCTAGTACTACCATCGAACACACACAAAACATCATCCACATATCTATACCAATAAACTATTTTCTTCAACAAAGGATTACTAACTTATTATGGAATTTCACCGAGTACCGACTGTAGTCACACTAAATATAATTAATGGATATATTGGTGATTACTATTTAGTCATGTAATAATAATAATTAGCAACAACTTTGATATGGAAACAAACGACTTTATATTTCCAAAACTTTATAATTTTTTGCCTCTCTCTGTAAATGTCACGAAGAATGCAAAGGATCAATAAGAAATTCAAGGGAGCACATCTATCAAAAGAGTATAACGCTAAATTATTTATTTACCTTCTTCAGATGCTATTTATATCTCCATTTGACACTGAAAGATATTTTACACACACATAAGGTAATTTATATTTTATGAATCAAGAAATTTTATATATGTATGAGTTCAAAACATAAATTTGATTCAATTGTTCGATTTATATAACCTGAGTATAATTATAGAAGATTTTTGACAATTTAGTTTAGGAAAATAACATTTTAATTAACAATTTTTGTATGTTAGTTGCTTTATCCTAATTATACTTGAATAAAAAAAATGAATGTACAGATATTATTATTTAAACAAACTTAAAAGAAGTTTAAGATAATAAAAAAACACAATTTAAGTCTTATAATATACAAATTTGATTATACAGGGTGAGTCAGACCACCCGTGCAGTACTTATATCTGTCTTACAAACTTACTTTAACACTTTTTCATTCTCATTTCCCCCTAATTTGGCTCCACTGAATCCAATGAAATTAATTTCAATTTTGAAAAATGCCCCAAAAGGGCCCTTTTTGGGGGGTAGGGGTGCTTTTTGAGGAATTTTCAAATGTAAACATGGGTTGTGTGATACATCATTTTAAAGGTCTAATTACCTTGAACATTTTGGCGCAATCAAAAGTTAATTATCTTTAACCGTATGTACAGGGTGTACCAAAACGTATTGAAATTGGACTTTAAAATAAAATACCGTGTTATCCTAACTACAATACGGAACAGCACCAGATTTTTGTCCAAGCTTATTATTGAGCTATTCTTTAAGAAAACGTGTGGTACGGGCATTTTTCACTGGATTTTGAATATTTTAAAAATGCTCAAAATTGAAGAATTTAAAAAAGCCTAAAACTCAAAATTCTTAAATAGCAACTTATAGCAAATGTTATATCAAGTAAAAGGTCTTTTAAAAACAAACATTTTTTGTATTTTATTTTTTTATCTATCTCTTACTGTTAAAAAATGGCAGCCAAAAAACTTAATTATGCCAGTTTACAAAATGTAACAAATTACTTTTATTTGAACAAAAAGGTGTTTATGATTAAATAAACAGTCTCTGTTATGTAATAAGAACAAAATTCAACTTGTTTTTATTTTTCAATGTTTTAAAGATAAACATGGACAACTACTACCAAAGTATTGAGCCACATATAATGAATAAAGGTTAATGTAAATTTCTAAAGTTTAATCTCTTGGAGACTAGAAGCCGATTAGTTACATGCTCTACGTTTGTTTCTTTTTAATTTTTAATTTCTTTTTTTGAAATTTCAATCAGAAGGTACCATAATCTTACAGATCAATTTCTAGTTATTAATTTTTAAATAAACGGTACAAATAACATATTCAGTCATTCACAGTAAACAATTGGTTTTAGATAAACATTTTTACGTTAAAAGTTTATTTTTGTAGGCCAAACAATAAATTGCATGTGGTAGTTAGATTCGGAACTGAAGTTGAGACTTCCCAAACATGAAAGAAAATATTGTTCGGATCACGTAACTTTGACTAGAATAATCTGTTAATAAAGAAAACAAAATTGCCTAAGTACTGTATTACATGTAAATTTAAAATAATCCTGTGTAATAAATATACAATTATTTATTTTTGATTATTATTATTATTTTCTTAATGTCTTATTTTTGGTAAATTGATTTGAACACAAAACCTTTCAAAGTTGTGTAAATATTTTCCATACAGATTAATTTTAAGAAATCGCTGTACAATGCTAAAGTATATGAGCTCAATATTAATGTTAAAACAAGTTGTTATTGTTAAATTTGCTTGTTTGAAACAGCAAGTCAGCTATCATGTTTTAACAGTTTCTTAAAATATTAAGAATATAGTTAGATTTATAAAAATTGCTGAAAACAAATTTACTTGTCTTTCTGCTACATCTATCTATTCGATGATTATTAATTGTTGTTAAACAAATAAACAAAACTGAATTCAAATAAAACATAAAACAGGAAAAATAACAATACAGAGTGAAATATGTATATCACAGAATTTTACAAACTTTAGTTATTAAACATTAGGCTTAGTTCATGTTAGAAAAAATAGTTTTAGTTTTTTTGTGAATAAATTTAGGCTAAATATTGGTTGTACCTCGTACTCCGATTTTTCTATTAAAAATTACGAGAACAATGTCTTTACCATGTAATCAAAGGATCATATCATATTATTTGTCGTAATAAAAGTTTCAAGTCCCGAAATGCATTAGTTTAATAGAAAATGAGATTTATGAAAGTACGAAATCCAGCTATGTAGGTTAGGAATGACAACGCTACAGCATAGTGATATTTAACCTGTCAAAAGGCATGTAATGCGCATGCATCCAACGACACACTGTTATGGGAACCTCACACGGTCAGGAATTTGCCATGACAATATATTACATATTAATAATCAGATTTAATTTTATTATTAATATTAATAAAAACATATAATAATATTTATATTATACTTTTTAATAATAAACATCGAGCAATGACACTAGACGAACGTAGTCATATTAACGTAGGCTTTCGTTATCAAAGTTGTATTTAACCTAACAACAGCTAGATTTCCTCGTTTTTTATGTCTTATTTAACAGTAAAAAAAAAATGCATTTTGAGATTTGAAACGTTTATTGCGACAAATAATATGATCTGATCCTTCGATTACAAGGTAATAACTTTATGTTTTCGTAATCTTTTATAGAAAAATCGGAGGACGATGTACACCCGATATTCACCAATTTTAGATTATTTATTATCTCTTGTGTAAATGGTTTAAGACATGTGGTTAGATATAATCCGTAGTTTCGCTACAACCTCACGGAATGATGAATTAGGCAGTGACTGCAACTTAAAATCCTTGTTTATTTCCGGCGAGGGCTCTGTGTAGAGTCAAGAATGAATCTAAACTGAAGTACTCTTAACAACTATGTTATTTATTCATGTTATGTTGATAACCAATTATCTAAAAAAGTACCGATGCTCAAACTTTTTACATGCTATTATTTATTTAGTTAATAGAACTCTTGACTACTTTTAAAATGATTCATTAAAAAGTGTAGGGACTTTAAATATTTAAGAAAAATACCTAACTTATTTCAAAATTTATTATTATAGTAATTCACATGATTTCACATGAATTTATTTAGTATTCACATGAATTCTGTGAGACTTAGATTGAAAAATAAAGATTCTGATTAGCTTAACCTACAGGCATATTTTTTAATATATGAAAATTTAAGACATCTGAACGTTGCAAGTTACATGGTTTTACGTTGGGTAAATAATTGTTCTAGATCGTCCTTCGATTTTTCTATAAAAAATAATGAAAAAATAAAATATTTACCATCTAATGAAAGGATCAGATCATATTATGTGGCGCAATAAACATTTTAATTCCCAAAATGTATTTATTCAATGTTAAATAATACACAGAAAAAAGAGAATACAGCTGTTATGTTAAGTCAACTAAGGTGGCTATATATATAGCTACCTGAATCGACCTAATAAAGATGTAAATTACACATAGTCACCTAACAGAGTTAATAGAACAAGGGATCATATATGCAGTGACTTGATGAACGTAGTCATTAGTATTAACGTTGGCATTCATAACCTTCGAGATATCATTTTCTATTAAAGCACCTAATGCATTTTGGGAATTGAAATGTTTATTGCGCCAAATAATATGATCTGGTCCTTTCATTAGAAGGTTAATACTTTATGTTTTCATGATTTTTTTATAGAAAGATCGAAGGACGATCTAACCCATATATTTACCTTAGGTAGTCATTTGGTTTGACACTGGGAGTTTTGCTCCAAAATAATGTGGAAGTTGCGTGGTATGTTAGTACACTGATTTTATTATTAATTTCAAGACAGTTATTATTAAATTAAAACTAGTTAGTCACTGATGTTTTACTCTAGTATACATCATGGCTGCTTTGTTGTTCTAGAAGGAAAAAGTCAGCTGAGACAAGGTACAGGTTTTTAGAGTACCCCAATGCGCATGAGCTAGGCAAATTGCAAATCGTATTCACAGAAGGCGTAGGCTGTCTTGTAAATGAATTACGTTTGAATAATTCAACAATCAAGGAAAAAAAAAGTTACAATACTAAATTGTGTACCTCTTCTCAGCAAATACTCATTGTATCAACTAGGATTTTCATCATTTTCTAAATATTATTATTATTTACCTGAGAGCTACCATATGCTTTTCGTCGTTCGCTCAGAATAGGATTCACGTGCACATTTAATTAGACACTTTTCCAACTTCTCTTTTATTCTATCGTAAATGTAGTCAAATGATTCGGGGGTCATTCGCAAATAAGACTCGAATTTTTCTGGATCGACTCTTACTTCCGGAAAAAAGGTGATGAAATTCACTAAGCGTCTGCCGACTTCTGTTTATGGGATGAGAACTAAATCTTCTGTTACTTAATGTTCCAGAAAACCACTACTATGTCCCGGCCTACATATCGTCACTGCTGTCTTGTAATATGGTTATAAAGGAGTTCAGAGTACCACTTGAGTAATATTTATTACATATATATATATATATATATATATATATATATATATATATATATATATATATATATTCATTACTGTTCAGACCGATGGTTCTTGGTGGAATTCCATGTTTAAAGATAATAAAACACAATTATTTATTTGTAATATCCACTTTTAATTTGTCTAGCCGACCAATGGTTTCGCCTTCCAAGGCATTGACGAGGCTGTAATACCTCGTCAATAATGTAATGCTATATATATATATATATAGCAACCAAACTTTATATATTATTTGTTTAAATTCATCTCTTATTTATATGGTTTGAGACATCCACTAACGGTTTTTGTACGAGTATATTCTAACGATAATTATTTTATTATAATTTCTGAAATATTATATAAATCAAAATTATGAATAATTAGTCATACCTTGGATTGTCAACATATAAGGAAGTTATTAAATGATGAATTCCAAATATACTCTTTAACATTAGCTCTGAAATATTTAATTTTATTTGAACTTAATTTCCAATTACTTTTGTTTTTTATTTTACACTATTTGCTCAGGGGGAGCCCTTTAATGAACAATTAATACAGTGAGTGAAATTTTTAATAATACAGAGAATTGCAATTTTAAAAATTTAGTTTCCAATTAAAGTCTATAATTAGTACAATACCAAATCCACTTTTGTTGTATTCCTATGTAAGTAATCCAGTGCTGATAGTTGAGTGAAGAACTTTCACTTTATTACTTGTTAACGATGTTCACCAAACACTACACTGTACTACGTGATTTATCAATAAAATGATTCACTTCAAATTACCATGAAGATGCACTCAACACTTTGTAGATGTACCTCTTTAGTAATGCAACGAAGATTACTAAGGTGTTAAATACTTTTACTTTGTAAAAAACAAACATGGTTAAAACAAACGTGTTAAAAAACAATTATTACTTTACTATTACTATAACTGGAATTATAACTTATAGGAAATACCAATTTCTACATTAGGAATACTTCGCCGACCCTATGCTGTGAGTTTCTCCCCAAGACTCTCTATATAATTTTTACTTTGTGGATGCTAAACAATACTTATTCCCTCTCTCTTAATTTACTTTAACCAATGAACGTAAGCAGCTACTTTTTGTCAGCCAATCAAATTTTAATGTTTCAAAATTGTGACCGTTTAAAAAACTGTTGTCCCGTTACATTTTATGAGTTTTGTGTGTGATTGTCCTTAAGTTTCTAATATTATAGTTATTTATGACTTCATTCCCTACAATGATTCTGGGTCTAATTTAAGTGTTTTTCTCTTTTTTTCTTTAAAGTTGTGAATGGTGTTCTGACTGATTTATAACATATTCCCCTAACGCTTTACCTTTGTCGGCGATCACAAAACGTTTAACATGTGTCCAACAAATGTATCTATTTCTATATTCTTTTTAAAATATTATACCATATCTGGAAAGCTTATTGATTCCGTTATATAATACAAACTGAAGTCTCCGGTCTCCCACCTATCCAAATACAAAGTACATCATATTATTTTTAATATGATGAAGGTTTTCAGTCATTAGGAGTTAGTGGGAAATACATCTGCTAAATACGTATATGGAGCTCTCTAATTGTAAACCTAATAAAATTTATAATTTTGATTCTTTTTGTTAATATAACTTTAATAAAAGTTTTCCGTCATTAAGAGTAGGGGGGGGGGGGGGATATATCTGCAAATTACGTGCATGTAGCTCCCTCATTGTGAACGTAATCAAATTTACAATTTTGATTATTGTTGTTATATAACTTAATATAGGTTTTCGGTTATGAAGAGTTAGGTTGGAATAAATCTACCAAATACCTACATGGATGTCCTTCATTGTAAACTTATGAAAATTAATAAAGTTGAATATTTATGTAAAAATAATAGCCTAAAGGTTTTCGGTCATTAAGACTAAGGTGTGAATACATTTTGCATGGAGCTCCCTTCTAGTAAACCTGTGAAAATTGATAATTTTGAATATTTATGTAGTCTTACATATAATAGCCCAAAGGTTTTTGATCATTTGAAGTAGGATGGAATACAACTGCCAAATACGTCCATAGAGCTTCTTCATAGTAAACCTTTGAAGATTGATAATTTGAATATTTACGTATAAAAATTATAATTTTAATTATTTTTGTAATATAACTTTAATAAAAGTTTTCGGTCTTTAAGAGTTACGTGAGAATACGTCTGCCAAATACATGTATGGAGCTCTCTTATAGTAAACCTCAGAAAATTGATAATTTTTAATATTTATGTATAACTTATAATAGCCTAAAGCTGTTCAGTCATTAAGAGTTAAGGGGGGATACATCGGCCAAATACGTGAATTTAGATCCCTCATAGTAAAACTTTGAAAATTTATAACTTTGAATATTTAAGTAAATATGATAAAGGTTTTCAGTAAAATAGGAGTTAAAAGAAATATATTTGCGAAATACGCTGTACCTTGCTTCATAGTAGTCCAAACTTTAATTTGTAAGTATGAGTTAAATTTTATTTAATTTCTTTTGTTCTAAGTAGTCGTTAGGTGTTATTGTTAGTTTGGAGGAATATCTTTGTTTATTTTTACCCATTTACTGTATTTTTTGTTCAAAACTTATATAAAGTGTATTTCACCTGTCAATGTTTAACTCATAATGTGTTTATTTAAAGTTTTGTAAAAGATGTGTCATACGAAATAATTAAAATGTTTTTTTCTATTTGGAGTTATCTTTTTTCCTCAGGATATTATTGTAATATTTATTAGTTTTATTCATTTACTCAACTTTAAGTAGAAAATAGATTCAGAGTTTTTCAATTGTCAACGTTTAATTCAATGTACAGTATGGGTTTCTTCATAGTGTTTAAAGTAACAACATGCCGTTATTTCTCATTTTGTATTTATTTAAATGTTAGTTAATTTTAATTTATTTTTATCCATTTACTCTATTTTGTGTGTGTCAAATTTATATAAAGCTTATTTCAGCTGTCAACGGTTAACTCATCCTGAGTTTATTAAAATTTTTGTGAAAGGTTTATCATACGTAATAATTCAATTTCTTTTTCAATTTAAAGTTATCGTTTTTCCTTAACATTGTGTAATATTTATACATATTGTTCAAAATTATAAATTTATAAAATATTAAAATACGAATTAAAGTCATGAAATCATAGTACAAAGTATAAGTGAATGATATATTAACTACCAGTTGAAAATTCATACTAGTTAATTATCCTTAAATCGTAGTTGTATTACTGAAGCTAATTAAATTAATATCTGTCACATTAGGGTTTTCATAGATAGTAAATTATAAGTTGATCCGGTGAAATCATTCGGATAAATCATCCTGCTAAAAACATCTGGATGAATTTTTAAAAACCGACGATATATGATTGGAGAATTTGGTCTGTTGTTCCATCATTTCATCGACCCCCTCCCCCATCCTTTACTAAGGTAGGCTCGTTAGTGTTTACATCGTACGTATTTCCTGAATATTTTTTTGTTGCATTTTGTTTTTGATTCTTCCTTTGAATATTGGAGTTTGTGATGATCCCATATTAAGAAAGAATGTCTACTAATTTTTGATTTATTTAATTCAATGGATTTGTTTAATAAAAGCAACACTGGTTATTTATGTTTTGTAGCAGTGGGAATTGAATTTGTGGTACTACCCCTCCCACCATGTCTCCTCCATAAACAAGGCTCTTCTCTTTACAGGACGACGTTTCCAGAAGAGTTTCTATGTATTCAAAAGTACGAATACATAGATCAAGGGGTGTTACCCAGTAGGATAAGTTTGTTTAAAACAGTTGTTAGACATATTTTCTGAACCTCGTAATTGTGATTGCCACTAATTTCTTGATTATCTAATGAGCTTTGTAAAGTAAATATGTATATGTTCAAAGTCTCCACTCGCTTTACTCGTATGTGCCTCGGCAATAAATTCCCTTGTGAACATATGTACATAGGTACATATGTGAAGGAGCCTCCACTCGCTACGGCCAGTTCTTGTAACTGTACTAATATTACAGTTTAATGGGAGGTCAGAGTTTGAAATTACATTGTTGACAATTAATTGCTATATATTTGTTATCGTAGAGTTGGAAATGTTATAACTACATGCAGAATATAATTCAATCAAATTTAGTTGAATAGAACAGGAAGAACAGGAAGTAAAATGTCCTCAGTTTGAAATATTTATTCTTTTTTCTAAATGTCATTGGGTTCTATACGAACACAGTATAGTCCCCTGTACCAAATTCCATGTTCCTACGTTCTTACGTAAAGGCTACAGAGACAACGACGATGGACGAACGGGATGTTAAAATCATCTTTTCAGTTTCCTTAGACAATGAAACATGAAGATAAGTCAAAAACTGAGATCGAGATTTTCTTCGTATATTGGGTATGTAAAAACAAGAAGAAGGAAGAAAAGATCATAAAATGAATACCCTTAGGCCTCAAATACTCTAATAAATCAGGATCGAAAGAGAATAAGTGATGCATGGTTAAGAGACACCTAATAGAAAAGAGAGATTTATCCAAGACTACATGGACAAATTTGTAAATCGAGCTCAGATATTAGAATTGCACTGACACAAATTCTATTGTAAAATAAGTTAAAAATACAAATAGTTAAAACTAATAACATATTTAGTTATTTAAATGAAGGGAAAAGGGGTAATTTGTACATTTTTAAAAATCCTCTTTAAATGTTTCTCAAATTAGAAGGCGAAATTCTAGTTTGTTGGAGTATTTTGCAATCTTTCTCTAATAATATTTGTTGAGCGTAGAATACTCACACAAAGGGACAACAATGGTTTCGTTAAAATATTGAATTTCACAAACCAAATGACTGATATAATTAGCGCAACCACACAATAGCTAGCTTTGTTTCAGTTGTTTGAGAACGGATGATGTTTGTAAAGTATGAATAATAAATACCATTCGACTGGAATCAAAGCTTTTGATGTATCCTTTTTTAAGCATCTTTTTTTTTTTTAATTTAGACTGGAAAACTTTTGTATCTGAAACAATGTCAATCTTCTATCTTAGTCATCATTAATACTTGAATTGAAATGTCCATTTAACAGTTTAATAAATTAGTCTTTTATTTGTGTTACATACATTAATATATTTAGGTTTTTTTCTTTTAATATCGGTTTGAAAAATCTCTCGGCATTGAATATGCGTTATAACTTTGTTTCGTTTGATAATTCTTCAAAACTGAATACGCTACATAATAGATTTTTTAATATTTTTTTTTATAGCCGAAAAATCTTCCGTTAATCACCGAATTATAATAAAAAAAAGAAAACGAAAAAAGTATAAAATAAAAGACATCGTATAATATAACAGCGAATGGGGGTCAGTTAAGAACAGAGGTTGTTTAAGAGAGTTCAGATCTTTTTCAAGAATTGATAAAACCTTCAAAAAGCTTTCCACGTAGAGCATATCGTATTTTTACCAACACTGAAAATACCTACTCTTTTCTTCAGGCGTTAACACAGGTTGAAGTTGCTTGACTCATTAATTGGACATGGCGCTTCTTTTACGCTCAATTGAGTTACGAATTGTTTGGACTTTACGTCTCTGGTCTTATTGCGTTGTTAACAAGTCGTCATCTATATTTTTTGCTTTAAATGTTCTCAGCTTTTGGTACTGTACCTGGCCTAGATGCATCGTCGCCCTACCGTGTTTGATGTGTGGTTGGCATCGATTTTTAAGGAATCTTTGTACGTACAGTAAGTCTACTCACTTTATCCACATAGTGCAATCTAAATAATGGGGATTTTTTATTGTAAGCAGCTGAGTGACGAATCCACGAATGGTCTAACTGACTTAGATCTGGTAGTCCGTGAACCTTTGTATTCTGCGTTGGTCAAGTGAAATCTGATAGGAAAGATGATAGATATAATCTAAGACTATTTTGAAGAAAAGGTGTAAGGTCCAGCTAGGGTCCTCGGTTTTGCATTACCTATACTCACCCTGAGGTACTATATAATAGATAATAAATAAAAGTAAAACAAAATTACTACATTTTAAAATGTTAATTTATATAACTGTCAAAGCTCAGAGACATTCAATGGTAATTACCCAAATAAAAAATCTATAAGTAAATAATATAACAGCTGACTGCCGCAATAATAAATATACTGGTAGTTTTAAAAAAAGTGGATCTCAGTTTTAATTATAAACTTCAATATTATAGTTCTATTAAGTTATTTGTGCGATGGTTTACTAAAACATATAATACTTTCTAGAGTTACGCACGCAAGCTTTATTAAATGTTTTTATAAAAAGTTTACATAAACATATTATCATTAAATATTAAAATTAAAGAATTCGAATTTATTAGTAAGTCCAGACAGTCATTTTGATTATCATTATGAAGTTTCTTTCCTCAAACATTTATGAGAGATTGAATTGAATTTACTTTAGGATTTCATAGAATACTCTTTATAGACTTTTGCAAGTTAAGTTATCATACTATAAATTCAATTTTATTGTTACTCACAAAATACTAGTCCGAACATAATGCTGGTTGGCGCTGCTGAGATTGATGTTTAACAACATGACTCCTTGTTACACTCTGACAGTCTGTGGGTAAGGAGGCTCTTTATATATTATTTAAATATCCTGTCTATATACATCTAAGCATGTACGCTGGAATAACCAGGAATTTGATGTACTCTCCCTAGTTGCTAACCACAAATTGCATTATAAGGATAATGGATTATATCACAAAATCAAAGAAGACATCATGATACTCTGTAACTCCCCATACAAATGTCATCAATTTCAAATTAAAATTCCCATACTTGCAATTTAGAGGCTGAGTATGAAAATTGATTCTTGATCTGCGTTGTTAAGTTAAAGATTATAAATCTGTACTGTACAATTGAATAGTCTAATTCGACACATTTTAATAAATATACATGTCTAAGAACAAATGTTTAAATCGTATTTGACTAAAATCGAACCATTATTCGACTGAAGACGGAAGTCAAGGTGTAACTATTTTGTTTTTGCAAATTTAAACTGTAATAATTACTTATGTCCGAACTTGCACACAGGTTTTGGTAATTATTCTTCAAATTTCACTAATTTCTTTTCACGTTGATTAGTGGACTAAATTCGCTCGGTCATTATCGCCTTATAAAAATAATATAAAATAAATACCCCTATCTCTCGAAATATAGTAACAACGTTAAGGTCGGTTGGTTATAGAAAACACCAAGAGTAGGTCTAGAGAAACGTAATAGGGATGATGAATGAAACTGTAGAAAAGACTTCACGAAAATAATATGTGAATCCAGCTAGTCTTCCTAAGGATTTCCAAACCCGTACTTATTAAATTGAGTCCTTGAGGGTCGCGTCACTAAAGTTTTAACTAAATCGGTTGATCCTATTTCGAGTAATAATTTCATCTTTAGTAACAGCACGTGGCCATTTTTGAGATCACTGCACAAATTCAACATTTCTAAAAACTAATTTTTGATCTAATGGTTTTTGGATTCGACATCGGTTTTTTGACCATCACATAACTTTCTCTTTACTATGTAAATGAGAAAAACTACAAACAAGATCTGAACAAGATTTTTGAAATTAGAAATAAAGTTTGTCTATTAGATGGACCTAATTTACTTAAACTATAAACCATGGGTTCCGGGTGGGGTGATTATTTATGCTCTCTGTGTAGTGCGAGAGTTTGGGAAAACGTGTTTAAATTTATTGCTGAATATCCCACATTGACATAGTTAACAAAGTTTTACTTTTGGTAATATAAAATTGTCTAAGCTACAGTTAGAAGATTTTTCAGTAATAATCGTAGATTGCTCTGCAGATATATTGAGTAAGCATGACATTTCATGAATACAAGAGTTCGAATTTTGTTATTATTAAACTCATATTTGTGTTGCAAGACCTTTATACAAACCTTTTGCCATGTAAAAGTTATGGATGTTGGGGTCCACCAGATTCGATTTTCTGAATCACTACAGCTTGACTCGTAAGATCCTCATTTCAGCTAATTTATAACAAAGATGTTTCGAAATTTTAAAACCTAGCCTTAGTTACAAATAGTTGATTTATAAATTTTTTCAGTTAACGTGAATCAGATTT
Source organism: Aphrophora alni (assembly GCA_963513935.1). NCBI lineage: Eukaryota > Metazoa > Arthropoda > Insecta > Hemiptera > Aphrophoridae > Aphrophora > Aphrophora alni. The sequence continues at coordinate 113,232,055 of OY740765.1, forward strand.
GTTTTATAGACTTAACATAGATTTTAGGTTCATTTAATTTTAGTTTTTCTATGATTTAAGTCATTTTATTTATAGAATCTCCTATACATGAAAGTTTTAAATTACTGACTACCTACATAATTAGCTGTTAAGTAGTTAATCATTAAATAGTTAACAATAATTATGTCAACCATTAGTAGCACTTTTAAGTTTCACTTGAAAAACACCTTTCATCTTTCTTTATCGGTAGTTATTACTGATTTAATTTCTAACACTTGCTTTTTATGGCTTCTCTTGCCTTTGAAATACACTAATTTCTTTGATTTATATACGTGTTTAAATTCTTAATCTTAAGGTATTTTTTTTGGAATAGCCTTGGTATTACGTCAGGTTGGTTTGGTTATTGTCGAAAGACTGACCCAAGTTTTCAAGCGTCCCCCCACCTTATATTTTCGCGGTTATTTATTTCAAATTAGCTTTGTATTTCCTTTCGATTTTATAGGTTGATATTCAAGAGCTTTTTCTGATTAACTTTCCTTTTTCTCAATTGTGTATTTTAAAATGGAAACTCTTTGAGTTAACAAAGACCAAATCTTAGGATTTGTGTTTAGTTTGCTAATGTCATTGGGAACTTCAAGTTGGATAACAGTAGTGTATTACACGTGTGATTTTATTAATGAGAAACTATTCTGCATTGCTGTATCTTAGTTTGTAATAATGTTAATTTTATTTCTCTAATATAATAAATATTTCTGACAGTATTTGTACATTATGTTTGTAGTTTGAACTATATGTACATGCAATGTGTATATGTTAGTTTGTACATCATTATTTTTTAAGTTACTTTACTGCCAACCTAGTAGAATGCTGCCCGGTCATTGATATTGTCAGATTTAATGCTTATGTAATGAATAACATAGTGTAAATAAACTATATATATATATACAAATTTTGTCATATAAAGTGAACCAATAGCTAACTTTTTAACACTTCATTTTACAGTTTACTTCTAATAGAAGACTCTCCTTACTTTTTGGACTTTTTGGGAATGTATTTGTTGTTCAAAATGTATCCTAAATTTTCAAATATGGCACACAACCTCAAAAAAGAACCCCTCCCCGGATTATTTCATTATGATTTCGGATAGGAATTGTTATTTTAAGACTTTTATGTTCGTATTTTATACATTTATTTCTTACGTAACCTTCTAGCAACTCGTTTACATCATTTTGACTTAAGTGCAGGAGTGGTTTCGTCACTCAGTATTGATTTTAAAATTAACTTTGCCTTCTAGTACTTTAAGCCTAAATCATTATAAAGAAACTTTATTGTATGTGTTTTGTTTACATTTTTTGATTATATTGTTTTCTATATTCTTGTGACCTACATTAAAAAGTTATTATTGTTAAAAAAAAAGAAAAAGAACTTGTATTTCTATTTAGTTTACAATTTCTTAAATTTGTAAAAATAATTACATATATTAGGATACATTCATTTTGAACAAGGAGTGCAAAAAAAAGTTTTTACAATAAGTGCTTGAAAAGGTTTTCATTATGTTCGATGCACATTTCTAACCGTTTTCTGAGAGTTCGTTGCGAAAGAAGTATTGATGCTTCACCAGAAGAATTGGACACAATCGGATCTTACACTTCATATCCTCATGTGTTGGAGTCCGAGTTCCGTACACTTTCTTGTTCATAAATAATAAGGCTACATAAATAATACGAGTACAATATATTCACTGAATATTTTATCTCTTCCGAAGATATTTTATTTTTGATTTAAAAAAAACGGTGACAGACGGAAAAAAAAACGTTTCGAGACATATATTCGAATAAACTATCTTTTCTTATTTCTAACTAGAGTTCAGTTATAGAATCAGATTATGAAATATTGTACTGTAATTTTGAATCACCTGCACAAGTTATACATGGTATTTCTGTAATGGGCGGAGATAATTCAAGGAGTGGTTATATGGGTAAAAATAAAGAACAAAGTTTCTATTTAGATATGTCCGGAATCGTTTATTTTACCAGCTATCCGCCATTTTATTTACTAAATAAATTATATATCTACAACGGCTTAACCAATTCAATTGAGACTTTGTATGATACTCAAAAATATAAGGCCCTAGTTTAAAAAAAAATAATCAACTTGTTCCAATAATCCGTTTCAAAATGACCAATTAGATATTTCAAAAGCAACTCAATTGGTTAAGCCGTTCTAGAGATATAAATTATTTATTTAAAAAATGGCGGACAGCTGGTAAAAGAAGCGTTTCCGGACATATGTTTACAGGGATGTTATGGTTCTTCGTTGTAGCTATCATGGTTTATACGTAGGCCGTTTGGAAAGTAACCTCCGATTGGCCACTGAGTGGGAAGGAGTGGGGGTAACGGCGCCAACGTTGCATTGACTCGTATAAAACATTACACTAAAGGGCTCTCTTATATCTCAACTCAAAGTATCGGCTTGGAAATTCATAGGGAACTGTTATGATTCGTTTCTTTAAACTGCATGTGTTCTTTTTTTCAATATAATAAAATGATTCAGTACTCAATTAGCCTGTATTAACAATTATTAACAAGAATAACCAACTCCTATCTTATTACAATGCTACAATATTTTTATTGTTACTATTAATCCAGAATGACTCTAATTCTATGTTACAGTTTAATTATCTGACTCTGAAATAGTTACACGTTTCTTAATACATGAAGTTTGCTCACCCTTTGTGCAATTATTGTGGATGCTCGTCCGAAGTCTCAATACTCCTACGAAGCTGTTACTCGCCAAGTCCGTCTGGCAATCTTCAAGAATTCTTGCAGCAACTTCCCTTGATCAATCCTGGCCTACTGACCAAGTTTATATAATATATCATTATTGCATCAATGACGTATGCTTTGCTTGTAAGGAAAGCAAATTCATCATTTTTCCAGGTCTGTCACAATAATTGTTATCATTATGGCTTCATAAAAAGAACTTGGACTATATTCCTAACTAAAACTATCCTAATTCACATCACCGGCGCCCTCGAAACATCGTCCAGATGTTTAAAAAAACCAAAACATATCACTTTATTTGTACAAAATAGAAACAAACAAAATAGATACTCAATACTACAAATATATGAATACAATACATCACCACTATTCCTACACAACTATTAACCTACAGCATTATTCCATGACAACTGAGGTAATACATGATAACCAACACCATATTGAATAATAATATATTAAACTTACATGTCACACATACACTTTATGCAAATAATCTCAAAAATATAAACAAAATTACTTACAATACCATCAGTATTCATAAATCAAAAACAACCTATGTGACATTTTTAATGTTATATTTCTGTTATTCTGAATTTTTTAATTAAGTTTAACTTGATAATAATATATTAAACCAAAAACAATAATATACACCGTAACTCAAAACAAAGCAATGGAACAACAGATGTTGACCAAATATTCACAAATATGAGTACAATATTATTATTATTAGAAGTACAATGACTTGAATTTCTCGCTGCCCACCTTGCCAATTAATTGTCCCTCTTCACCAGCTCCGTCTTCGTGAAGTGAATCAAGAGAATTATGTGGCTCTGAGAATGGACGATGGTAAACAAAACTACATCTTTATTTTAATTTCCTCTTCGTGTTGCTCAAAAAACTTGGCTAAAATTGACACAAACTGATCTCTGTCTTGGTCGCCAACATGGCACTTAGCCTTGAAATTATCAAGCAGTAACAAAATAATTATCAATTTTACAACAGTACTACAAACTCGTTGCCGTTACTGAGCAAAAGTCATGTTTTAATTTCTTTGCAATTTTTAAAATCAACTACCCTCTCTGTCTGAAAATCATTAAACAATTTATCCCCCCTGGTTAGAGTCATCCTGTATTGTACATCATAAAAACTTTACAAGAACATCATTCATAATTCTAGACTTACTTATAAACTATTGTACTTATAATTTGAACAAGCAAACCAAAAATTAATCCTCTTACATTATAGTTGTTTATTTTATTTTTATAAATTTTTTATTTAGGAAAACCTATCGAAAACTATATTTCAAAATTACTTTCCTTACAAATATCACTTTTAATTAAAAAAAAAAAATTTGTTCACTGCTAGGTCACGAAATTTCTTTCTTTCACTAAACTTCACCAAAACTATAACAATTAGGACTATTTCAAACATTCAAAGTAAACTAAAGTTTTTCCGAGAAACATTATTTGTGGCCTAAAACTATCTTTACTCAATCTATCTATCAACTATGATTTCTCCATCTTGGAATTATTTTTTTATAAAAATCATATCTTCGTCGTAACGACTTTAAAACTTCATCCTAAAATTCACCATAAAAAATTCGCTCATCATCATTAATATTTTACAAATATTATAACTTCGCCATAATACTTTCACACTTCATTATAAAACTCGCGGTAAATTCGTCGTAAAAATCATTATAAATATTCGCAGAACATTTTATTCTTTCGTGGAACCGTAGACTATTAATTAATCCGTTGTATCACCGTAGAAAATAATTCCTAATATATCTAAGTTGGATCTACACCTTTTCCATGTCTTGGGTTAGAGCCCTCTCTTTCGTCTTTCCTATCTCTTGTTCTTTTCCGAACCTGAAGCTATTAGAGCATTTCAGAGTTATGAGTAATTATTTCAAGTTCTTCTTTTTTTTATAGGGTTATGATAACGGAGAGGTGATAATACTCATAGCAGTGTCTTGCTGAGTTTCCATTCTATCTCTACCTTCTCCACTAGATGTAGAGAATTATTCCCCTTCGGACATCCTTTATCTAGTGACTACTAAGTCTTACTGAGGGTCATCTTAAGCATTTTGTATTAAGGAGACCAGTGGTTCACCTGCACTGGCTGACGATGCCCAAGTTGCTCACTATAATAAATAGAAGAGGGAACTAGTTGAAAATCATAATATAGATGTCACGATAAAATATATCGAATGCTTAAAAGTGATGGTCAAAATCAATATTACAAAAGTATTACTTGACATATAGGAATAAAACAACAGCAAAAATGGATTGAATAAAGTGTCAGTTCGAGTGAAACATTGCAATAACTAATCACGGGTTATCACTTTACCAGTTCAAGAAATTACCAGTAGGAATAACGGGGGTTGTGAGAGCGCAGTGAATTTAACGACCATTACTACTGTATAATCATTTATTGCCAGGTAATGGAATGTTGTTGTAGACGATAGAAGCAAGAACAGATGAAGCCTTTATATATAAGTAAAGTGAGAGTCGACGAATGATTTTTAATGTATGATTTTATAAATTGAAGATAAGGTAATATAAATAGCTCTACCAATAAAGAGAATGAGAAGAGGTGGGGAATTATTGATTTCTTATAACGGTATAATTTGAATCTACAACTCATTAGGTTGATTGCTTAAATTAATTCAATTATGGAGGAATTTAATTGTTTATTTAATTATGATTTAATTTCTTACGTGATTACAAAGGGTTTGGTATTGTGAGTTTGCTGTCTAGAATATTAAAACAACACTAAGGGTTAATTTCTTCACTATTATTCAAACTATTGGCAGAACTAGGAACAGCGAGAATGATTGAACTCTATTGTTTACGTTTGTACAAATTTTTATGTTTGTATATATTAAGAGACATTCTCTTCTCAAACACAATATTACACATAAACGCACTACAGCATACTAAACACATACATATTAGTATTATTAATATACTTATTTATTTATTCTGAACGATATTGACTGTTAAATTATGCCTTTAAAAAATGTGCTTTGTTCTCTGTATATTTTCTCGTCTAAAAAATCAATTGCCCTAAAATATCTTACAATTGATATTACTACAATTTATTTACTACATACATGTTAATTTGTGTATTGTAAACAATACTAATTATTACAACATGCATTTTCTAAATATTCGTTTTTCTTAGTAGAAAAGTATTTGAGAAACAAATAAATTTTATATTATATGTTCTCAGTAAAAATTTTAATAAAAACTAATTAATTGCTGCTTTTACTAAAACTTAATACTTCAACTTGCTGGTTACTAAACAGATCAATATTTACATTTAATTATTTACATAGGAAAACATTCCATTGACTTTGCCCTGTAGGTGTTTTGTGTAAAATTAAGTAACCCTTTAGCCAAGCAATGATGTTTTGGTTTTAAATTCCCTATTTGTATTTGACTTTATTTTAGGGTTATAAAAATAAGCATGGTCAATGTCCCTTATTTATATACAAAATTATACCGATACGTATGTACATGTACTCACATGTATGACAAAGGCCATAGTTGAAACTAGTTATCTGCGTTGTTATATTTAGAGGTGAGCTGAGCGTGTTTTCAAAAGTTAGGCACGGTTTTAAACTATGCAACCTCCATTTTGAAGGTGTTTGGCTGCTGGTGCTGCTCCGTGGTTTCTTGGAAGTAGGCACCAATCGTTCTTCAATGAAGGATGTAGCTTGCTGTTGCTTGTCTGTCATTTTTCATATAAAAATGTAATTAATGTCAAAACTCGTCATTTTGTAAGGGGTCTTTATGTTTGTTGTTTAAATTTATTATAACATTAAACGGACTTGTCTTTTAACAATGCGTCCGGACAAAATTGTATAATTGCTTTGTCGTACATCCCTTGTCGTATTGGGTGAAGCATCCGGTAGCGGTGACGAAAATTGGCTGCTGCCAGTAACGAGTTTGTTTAGGCCTGTTTGTATCTTCTTTACTCAGGGCAAGGTGGACGTGCTCTACTCTTGCTGACATTTGGAATTTACCAAACGGTGTGATAATATGGCGAATAATCTTAGCTCGTTGACAGAATATACAGCCTTGTGTCCAAGTTTCAACGTCTTGATTCATCTCAGGCCAAAAGAAACCTTGAGAAACTAGTTGTCACGGCGCCCTGACACCTGAATTGTTGAGGTTGTTTAAACAGTGATACGCCGATTCTCTTTATATCTACGTACATATGGTCTGAGTTGTATTGTAGTTGTCGAGGTAGAGCCGAGAGGTGTGGACTTGCACTGCTAACTCTTCCTAATCTTTGTCATTCACAAATAAGATCGTCGATAAAGGTGATGTCGACTGTATTGGACCTTGTCGAGACTATGTTGACTCCACTAACTTCAAGGGTTTTGTCAGCTATTGCTGCGAGTCGTTCAAGATCGTCCTCTGATATGGCGGCTACAGTCCCTTTAGTGTGGCTGGAAGCGTCCTGAGCCAGGTTGTTTGTAGGAATTCGTTGGTCACGGTGTCGCTCGCTAGGGTTTTGCATCTCGAGTAAGAGCTAAGAGGGTCTCAAGTCTCCTAACTGCGTCAATTCTAACAAGGATACGACGTTATTGACTCTGACGGAAGGTTTTAGTAAAACTCCTTTTCAATGCAGTATAAGGCTGATCTACGGTTTTTCTCGTTTAGTCGGCCACTTGTATTAGTATCTTGTAGAGCAGCTGGCTGATGATGAGTTACAATTTTTTGTCCTCTCCGGCGGTCTTGGTTTGACTTGGATTTGAACTTGGATGAACCATAGTGTTGGATTTTCTTCCTAGAATGGCGGTAGGCGTCATGGAAATAGACGGCTGCAACTCAATCTGCGGTTGTTCCTGGTTATTGTTTTTGCTACAACGTGCTGTCTTGTAAGATCACGGTTCATATTCAGTAAGAAATGACGTGGTAGAAGTTAGAACTGTTTTCGTCACGAGGGGATCAGCTTTCAGATAACGAACGGGGAAGTCGGTGCTGCCGGGATCAACCGACAGACCACGGAGATAACGCTCGTTCCGAGGGGATCAACCCTTAGACAACGGAAGCAAAAACAGTTAAGGAACAATAAAGAAAACAAGAGAATTTAGGTAACAAGAGTAGCGATAGAGAGAGAGAGGAGTGTTGTAGTTGACTTTGTGAAACAGAATTATTTTCAAGGGAATGAGGCCCGTATTTATAGGTCGCATGTCCTCCCACTCTGCACAGCCTTGTCCCCTTTCTGAGGTCTCTATCTCGCTGTGCGTTATTTATGTACAACAAGTATAGACTACAAAACAATTGGCAATTAAATATAACAACATCTACATCTGTACAACAATTTAAGTTAGGGTTAACGATGATAAATAGTTATTACGAGTAATTACTATTAATACGTTAATTATGTATTGCTAACAGATATAACATTTATTTTTAAAACATTTGTTGTTCTCAGTCATTGCGAAAATTATAATTCACGGTGTTTGGTTATAACGGTTAATTTCCCCTTCAATGTCTTATCTTATTACTATTTTTCGGAGATGAATTTCGTTTTAGACTGAGGGTAGATGTATTAAGTGATTTGGTAAAAAAAATAAAAAATCAATTCCCCCTTCAATGTATTATAATAAATTGTTATCTGTATTTATATTTATTATTAATGTAAACCTTAACAGTGGAAATTAAAAGCTCGATTTTAATCAAATACTTTTTACGCTGAGGACGTGCAAGTTTAGGACCGTCTTTAAATATAAAAGTATAGTTTCAAAGACTTCACCTTTGTTTATTTTCAGTTTTTGATTGACGGCTAAGGAACCGCTTTTAAACAATGTTCCATTGAAGAAAAGTTTGTGAAATGTTTTTGGAACGTTTATTTGTTTCTTAAGAGCATTCACGACATTCGGTTCTTCAGTATTTCAAAGTACGATTTAACTTTAATTTTTTATCATATTTTATCAAATAAATATTTTCCCCGGAAATGAGAAAAACCAAAGTTGAAAGTCTAGTTTTCGACTTTTATAATAAAGATATTAATTTATTTTGGCAGGTGTGTTTCAATTTCTGTTATATTAATAATTAAATATATAAAAAAAGACTTTAGCCTAATGTCTAAGAAGAAAATGAAAACAATCCACGTTCAAAAAAATCCAGTCTGTTTACACAACATTTACCTCTCTCTCTCTCTCTCTCTCTCTCTCTCTCTCTCTCTCTCTCTCTCTCTCTCTCTCTCTCTCTCTCTCTCTCTCTCTCTCTCTCTCTCTCTCTCTCTCTCTCTCTCTCTCTCTCTCTCTCTCTCTCTCTCTCTCTCTCTCTCTCTCTCTCTCTCTCTCTCTCTCTCTCTCTCTCTCTCTCTCTCTCTCTCTCTCTCTATATATATATATCTCAATTTGAAATTATCTAAATAAATGAAATCAGCACCAAGTTAGTGGCATTCCTACTACTATAAAACAACAACTTAAATTGCAGTGTAGTTTTCAAGATGTCCCGCTATTTGCATGTTAATGTCAAAAAGGCAAAGTACATTACACTCGTTGACAAAGTGCCTATGTTTTCGTTTCTGATATAACATGTAAATTGTTTTGTCCAGTACAAGACTTAATAAATACACAAATAAGCAGATAGAAAAATCGATCTCATCATCCGACACGACCGTTTATATGTTAAAGAATTTTGAACACATAGTCGTAACGTGAATTATTATACTCACCCTGCTTTCGTTATGTTTAGTAATTCGGACCTACAATTCTTTAGATAATGCTTTAAAAAATATATAAGATATTCGCAAATCCGAAAAAATTATTGAAATGTATATTACGGAAAGACAAAATACAGAATCACAGATAATCTGGTGTAAATTTTTTTATATAATCAAAATACTTTAAAATACACCATGTAAGTAGGTAAAGGTGCGAGACTAGATCGGAATTGTGTACCTTAAAAGTTCAATGGCTTTGCATTTTTCTGAGTGACGTTACTACCTCAAGTTCATGTTAACGATCGTAAGGTGGATACGTTTAACACACATGCACACGCACAAGTATACTCAAGAGTATACGCACAAGCACACACAAATACACAAGCACTTATACAAGCGTTCAAACAATCGCACACACAAGTCTACGCATGGAAATATGCACCCTCAGGGGCTCACTATAGTGAATTGGCTTGGCAATTTTGTTCCGGCATTCTTGGTCCAATTCTCTTTCTTCTTTACCATCAGGTCTCTCTTAGGAATTCCTATTCTTTACGACCCTAACGTTAATAAAGTATGCGAAGTAAATTGGTCTCTATTTTATGTTCTTTTCCTACTTTTCTTGAAAGGAGATGATGACCCAGAGGTCTCCATTAGACAACAAGAAAAAAACACTTACTGCAACAAACTTTCGAACAGTTTTTTAAGATAACGGTCGACAACAATGAAATAAAGACATCCGGAAATTATAAATAATTATCTTAGTCTATATTAGGGGTTAACAAAATTCATAACAAAATATGCGATGATAATGTTTTTAAAGAATAACAATACTTTGGAATATATCAGAATATAGGAGAAGGATGGCTTAGTTGATAAAGCGTACGCACCTATGAATTGTATACCGTAAAAAGACTACGTAGGTTACTTGGTTGGTGAATTTGCATTTTTTGAAGTGAAAACTTGTTTTGGCACGTTGGGTACTTTTTGGGATGGACTTTTTCAATAGAAATCGCGTCACGCACAGTAGCGTAATGCAACTTTAATATATATATATATATATATATATATATATATATATATATATAGACAACGGATACGCGCGCACACCGTATATATAAACTCATATATCTACGAAAAATATTGCACAAACTTTCTCACATACCCATAAATATATATTAAAACTAAATATATATCTAATATTGCACTAACTTTGTCAAACTCATATACATAGTCAAACTAAAATCAATGCAAAAATATTGCACAAACTTTCTCACATACCCATATACGGTATATTAAAACAAAAATCTACGTAAAATATTGCACTAACTTTCTCAAAATTCGCACACATAGTTAAACTAGTACAAATGAAAAAATATAGCACAAACTTTCTCACATACCCATACATAATAAAACTAAAAATCTACGAATAATATAGCACTAACTTTCTCAAACTCATATACATAGTCAAACTAAAATCAATGCAAAAATGATGCACAAACTTTCTCACATACCCATACATAATAAAACTAAATATCTACGAATAATATAGCACTAACTTTCTCAAACTCATATACATAGTCAAACTAAAATCTATGCAAAAATGATGCACAAACTTTCTCACATACCCATACGTATTAAAACTAAAAATCTACGAAAAATATAACCCTAACTTTCTCAAAATTCACATACATAGTTAAACTAAAATCAATGCAAAAATACCGCACAAACTTTCTCACATACCCATATACATTAAAACTAAAAATCTAATATTGCACTAACTTTCTTAAACTCATATACATAGTCAAACTAAAATCAATGCAAAAAATATTTCACAAACTTAAGTTTTCACTTCTAACGTGTGGTCTTAAGCACACCCAATAGTTTTTTTTTGTCACGATACTACCATACCTTCATGTTACCGGCCATTAGAAAGACAGAAATACACCAACAAGTGTATACGCATAACCATACCCACAAGCACACACATTCATACAAACACACAATCACAAGCACAAGCACATATACAATCATACGAACTTGCACTTTACACCCCAACTTTTGGCAGAAATATACTTGCAGGCACATGCGGATATTATACAATGGTCTAAGGCTTCACCATGTAAGACTTTGTAGGAATTGCACATGAAAAAATTTTCTAACATTTTTACCTTGTAAGACTTTTTTGTACTACCTTTTATTTTGTATGAATTTTGGATGTTGGGAGGTCCACCAGATTAGATTTTCCAAATCACTACAGCTTGGCTGTAATAGGATTTATCTGACTCAATATTTTAAATAAGTGCAGAGACAAGATTAACCTGTGTATTATTACTATTTTATATAAATAAATTATAATTTTCTTTAATTTACATATATTTAAAGACTGGTTGCTAAATTGTATTAACCGTACACATCAATACCTATCTGACTTGAATTTACTGAATTGATTATTATTAAAAATATTCAGATTTGCGCTAGAGAGAACTGTGCCATGATTTCTATTACTGCCCACTCAACATGCAATTATAAATATAATTTTGTTTATAGACTTTTAGTACAATTTAATATACAATTTCTTACTTACATAATCTAACATAATAAAATATTTTCATATTTTTATTTTTAGTTCTAACATTAATTAAGTGATTTTAGTTATGATTGTTTTACATCAATGTTTTAAATTATACACATAATTTGGTGTGGTTCGGTTCGTAGCACTTTTAAGTGTGACTTTACACACCTTTAACTTTTCTTTATTTGTAATTATTATTGAATTAATTTCTGAACATTCACTAAACACCTAACACGTGCTTAACATATTACATACAGCTTTTTATGGCTTATCATGCCTTTGAAATACATTCATTATTTTTTATATTGACATTGTTTAAATTTTTATTCTTAACATATTTATTTTGGAATAGCCTTTTTTATTACGTCTGGTTGGTTTGATTATTGTTGGAAGACCCCATTACTTTATTGTTACGTGGTTAATCATTTTTAATTAGCTTTGCATTTCTTGTGGTTTCATGGATTGATATTCGCTGTTTTGTTTTTTTTTTTATAATAGGACGTTCCCTTTTTTATTTTTTTTTAAATGTGTATTTCTCCTTGAAATTCTTTGATTTCACATAGGCCAGTTCTCAGGGTTTACTGTATAGTTTGCTAATTTCCTTTGGAATTTCAAATTGAATAAACAGAGTGTCTTACACGTGTGCTTATTGTAATTTGAAACTGTTCTGAATTGCTGTAACTTAGTTTGCATTATTGTTAATGTTATTTGTCTAATGTAATAGATATTCGTTTTTGAATATGTCTTTGACAAAGCCTATGAACAATCACACTCACAACCATAATCAAAACCATATTAACAATAACATGAGCAAGTCTACGTACAAGCATAAACATAAGCACAAGCACAAAGACATAATTATACGCAAAAGCTCAATCTGTAAGCACTGAAGGGCCTCGGTCGATTCCAAAAACGCTTCATTTTGACGAATCCAACACAGCTTCATCTATTTGGAATTTAAAATCGTACCTTTCTCTGCGCCTCGATTACGAGGGTTTATTTCGAACTGAAGCCTTAAAAATTTAACTCGTCTCGAAACTGGATATGAGTCACTAAACCTTTGTTTGCCCCGTGAGAAGGAATATTTGGAAATAGTCATATTTAAATTATCTGGATGACATTTAAAAGTAAGTTTTCAAAATTTGGATTCTACAACTAAATCATTTTCCAACGCTGAAAGCCCTTCTGACAAATAACTTTAAAATAAATCAATTTTAAGCTGAAACATAAATTCCACGCTCGACTTATCTTTATTTACACTACCTCTTAACTTGTTTCAAAGTGATTAAACAAACAATATCGACTATGTTTTGACTATGGATTGCTTTTCAATTAATTCTTTAATTAAATAGAATGACGTAGGACAGAGAGAGGGAGTATATAGAACAGAATCGTTTACATTTTGTTTTACTTTATAACTTCATAGTTAATGAACCAAACCTATATAGGTCACCTCCCCTACCCTCCGAAATATCACCTATGTATTCATTCCCAAAATAACTAAAAGCCGGGTAAGTGAACAGTGTTTGAGACCAATTAGAAACTATATCAGTTTTTGTTATCATTAAAAAAAACTAGTTTTGCTTGGATTTGCTTTAAGTATTATCAATTGAAAAGGAGTAATAAATGCAGAGATAAATTAGAGTTTTAAAATTTAATATGTACTTGTGTAAAGTAAAATGTATGGCTACCATTACACCGGTTATTACTTAAAAATTAATTTCATTATTGACGCAAAAGCGCGCGCGCGCACACATACACACACACACACACACACACACACACATACACTATAAATATTTTTTGGAGAAAAATGCACAACAAAAACACATACTATAAATATTTGTTGGAGAAAAATGTACAACAAAATAAGAAGAGAAACCTCTTCTATAAATTCATTCATCTCCGGTAAAAAACCTCCAATTTTTCATATACTGTATTACTAGTATATAGTAAGTAATTTTATAAATATGGCGGCGATTATTATTTTTGGTTATTATTTATTATATTAATTTATTGATGTTAACGCTTATACATTTTTTACCAATCTAATATTATTAACTAAATAATTATTGCATGTGAAAAATACGACCTAAACTAGGAAAATTTCCCGACCAGATCGAATATTCACTTGAAATAATTATTTTGTTATTTTTTGTTGTGGGTGTGTGTCAGAAAGTTAGTGCACATTTTATTTATGAGTCTCAACATTTTGATACTCTGGATTTTTATCTTTTTGTATCTGATATCAGGTTGACATTTTTGTTGAATGCAGGGTGATTTTGTTATGAGTATTTGTCTGGAATTGATTAAGATGGATGGGACTAATGGAAACCACGGCTGTATATGATGTACATATTTACTCAGAAGGATAGGGTCTAATGATTTGAGGTAAGATACATTACCAAGTGAAATTGTAAAATTATTTTAAAAACCGTTATCAAAATGGAGTCGATAATAGAGATCGATTAGATCTGGTTAGTGGAATGATTAATTGTTACATTTAAGTATATTTTGTAATAAAACAGTTGTTACACAGGTTTTCTGAGTAACAAATGTGGATATCACTATTTTTTTTAGCGGGCCTCGTATATACTAAACGGACTCCACTTGACCTTCACAGATCTCGTAATTACAAAAATATCTTGGAATGTCAGCGTTCAAATTACATGCTTGAAATAATTTTGGTACCATTATATGCAGAATTTAAATCTTAAATTTATACCTAATTGAATGTTTTATAAGTTGAATAACACACGAGGTATGAAAAAAGCTGTTTAAATTTACCGCCATTTAACATTTTTAATTTGAGTTACCTGAGTTAAAAATGGCCGTTATCGTACCTACGTACAAACGAGAATAATGATGCACGGACGACATGTCGAAAATCAGTTTTTCGGTTTCTCGAGGCCATGAAATGTGAAGATTAGTCAAATATATATATATCATCACAAAAATCCGTAGCGCAACACGATCGATTATACAGTCACGCTCTACTATATATACGTATGTATTTAGGGCTATATATATATAGGCTATATATGCTGTAAATACTTTCTCACACTAACAAAAATATTGCACTAACATTCTCTCACCCATACATACAAAACATTTTGAAAAGAAGAAGAAATTTTACGTAACTGTCAGTGTATATTTTTATTAATTTTTTAAATTGATAGATACAGTTTTCATTTCTGTATACAGTCCCGCGAAAGTGACATTTTTACCTTTAACAAACTTACTTCATATCATAGGTAACTAAACATATTTGAATAAAACATCTTCGTATTTTGTACGAGGCAGTGGACGGGGATGGAGAAGAGAGGTTTTGTAAAGTCCGTTCTGCAAAAGTTGCCTTAATTTTGATACTAGATACATAATTTTACCCCTCCATCTTTACGTTCTAGTCGCAAGAGGAGATACAAAAAGGTTGAGTAAAATCTATGTGGAGCTTCTAGTACTAGTGGGTAGCACGTCTTTACATATTTTGTTCGAGTCCTAATTTTGTAGATAGGTTAGTACTCCACGGCCAAGTCTACCATTATAAAAACTGATCAATACATTCATCGTTCGGCCTAGCTGCAAAGAATATTTGTATTAAATTTCATAATGTTTGGCCGTAAGAATAGCAATTTCGCTCAGTCCATAAACATAAAAGCACTGTTTTTTTTAATAAGGAAAAGAATGACAGTATATCATATTGAGACCAAGTTTTGGAAAAAATTTAAAGGATATAGGCCAAGAGAAGAAGTATTAAAGGTTGAAGACGGATGATACTTAAGTTGGCAAACTGTGTTGTTACAAACTAGGCTAAAGAAGTTTGTCATAAAGTGTGGAAGTCCTTTCACCTAAATTGTCCTCACTTTGTCTTTCTGCTAAAGTAAGGAGTCCAAAAGGCCGTGCTAAATTTCAAATGCTAAATATGAAGGAAGATCTGATAGCAATTGTGCAGCTCACTCCCTTATTGTGGGTATATTACCTATCAGCCACCACTTGATGACAGATTACATTACATCACTATCATCACTTGACTCGCACAACATCGCAAAAGCACAATCTTTTTGTCATTCAAACTTCATCAAACTACTTCACTTGACAGTGGTCCTAGCTCGACTGAGCAGTGCCGGTAAACCTCCTTTCTATGTGCTGTCGACATCTACCGCGACTAAACTAGTAGCATCCACCGCGACCTACTTGTTCTGTTCGTACCCTAAGGCTACCACGTGCATTCTGCGTAATTATTAAATGAATAACTCTCCTTCTAGTCAAATATGATCTTCGTCACTGTCGTGAAGGACAAAGTCCACCCGCATCGATTGGAGATGAAAAACAGGATGACAGAACTAATCCCAGGAATCTACTGGCCTATCAATCGTAAACTTCGTTGACAAAGTGTCTACTCATAAATATATATATATATATATTTGAAAAATAAATGATTTCAAGGAGTGATAAGTTTTTTGTATTTTGTAAGTGTATTTAATTACCCTAATGATGGGCGATCATCCGAGACTACAGTATCAAGTTACCGGAATAAAGGGATTAGTTGACGTAATGGATTACTGAAATTAAATTGTAACTATATTAATTATTATTACTACAATATAATAAAAAATAAAAAAAAGATTCATTAAATTGACAACTTTAATCTTTTCATCACAGTTAAATAATATTAAACCAAATTTAATCCTTTTTACTTTGTACTTAAAGGCTTCTTAATTGAATAATTTAACACACCTACCACTTTTCTGTATTGTATGTAATTAAATTGGATATGAAATATTTGACGGAAAATATTAAGATGAATTATTAAATAAATTTATTGTTGCGAAAGGGAGGTAAATTATTAGATTTGAAAATGTTATTGTCAGTTAAAACCTTTCACCAATAATGGTTATTGCAAAACGGTTATACCTTATAATATTTTCGTTTCCAATAGATTGAACAAACCGCATTGTTAAACAGTACATTTAACAAATCGAGTTAGAAACGACAATTTCTGTCCGACTTTAGTGAGTTCTTGTTTTATGTAGAACATTTGGTATTCCCCTGTAAGTCTGTTCCTCGGTGGTTCACTTGTAGTAATCCCGAAGGACCTAGTTTGATCTATACCTTTTTTCTTGTAGTCTTAGGTTAGATTCCTCTTCTTCTCAGGTCTCTTTTTAGCAACTCATTTCTTTCCTGAACCCATTGGCAATTAGAGTTTTTGAGTACAAGGAGTCATTATTTTCTATACTTTTTTTCGTAAGGCGATGATGGTCTTTGACTTTTAAACAAGTAGAAAAAATCCTTGAAAGGTTAAGCGAAGGGACTACTAAACAATTAATTACTTTTTTTAACAATAATACTGACTAGTTCTATTTAAGTCTTTTTTACATGTAGTATTGGGTTAGATTCATCTTCTTCCCAGGTCTCTTTTTAACAAATCTTATTCATTCCCGACCCTGACGCTATTAGCGTTTTTGAGGACAAGCATTAATTATTTTATGTAGTATTTTCGTAAGGAGATGATGGTCTTTATCGTTTAAACAAGAATGAGAAAATCTTTTAAAGTTTAAAAGATGCGAATAATAAAAAAAATAATAATAAATGTGAGAAAGCTAGATCACTGTTTATTATTTTTACAAATGTTTTAAAATCTATTCGGAATTGTTCATCTATATTTAGTCAGAATACCTTTCCTTTGAGTTTATTTATAAGTATTCCTCTAAACGTTATAAGTTTTAATGAAAGTTGACAGTGTATGAGTAGGCTTCTGAATGCTTAGGCCTAAGCTCTGCCAGTCACGATCTAATCCTTTACTGGTAGTTTTGAAATAAATGTCAGTTTGTTGCCGAAGTTTGGAGAAGATCAAATGTAAGTTTGTGTTTAACATGAAGTTCAACAAAAAATATCTTTGTTTAATCTGCATCAATGTCTATGTTTTTATTATGGGTGAGTCTTTAATGTAATGAAGAAAACCTCCTTCCACGCTATCCATCCTACCTTTGATTTGATTGATTTTAAGATATTCAAATAGTTAACACTCACTTTTAACAGATAACAGTCAAACTGGTATTTCTACACATTTAGAGCTTGCGTTTTAGCCAAACATTACAAAATTGTTTAACCGATTGTGAAACACACGAGTTTAATATTTTCTTTAATGACACCACTTAATTAAGTGATATTTTGTTTTGTAATTGTGTGTGTTTGTGTTTAAGTTTATTATTGTAATGTGCTCAGTGATTTATGTTTGAATTATGAAACAAATTTCTAAATCACACTGGCAAATATGAGAGTAAAACTTTATATGGAAAGACACAACTTTTGTTTCCAGCCGTCGTTTTAACTTCACGGATATAAAAACAATTGACACCGGACGTAAAAACAGGTAAATGATTATTTATTGGAGATAATCACTTCAGACAACCAACAGTTTTTGAGGTTGAGCTATTAAACTCCATTACCCAAGTTCAAAGCTTTTAATAAACTCTGATCCTCAATTCAAAACATATTATGGAAAGTTATATGTCTATGACGACAACGCGGTACGAATATGGCCCAAGGCTATTAAGTAACAGCAACTGCCTCATTAGGCAGTTTTTTCAGTATGTCATACCAGCGAGTATGTTCACTTACAGGGTCTTCGTTTGATTCCCAATCTAGACCCAACCAACAGGCAACGCAATATGTTTGATCTTCAAAGCCAGCATACAAGAATCTCGCTTCTGATAATTTAGTCAGTGACAAGGGCATTAAATAATTTGAATAGGTCCCCATCCGTGCCGTGTAAATAGAGTATTCGGATCGATATACTTTCACTACAATGAAAGAATCCGTCCACATTTTCTCTGACGTCTTTCTTGCTTGAGACAGGAACAAAAATAGTCTTGTCCTGTTTGTTTTAACGGGGTTGGAACCATCACGTGAAACGGTGAAGCTGTTTCTCGTTCCACATTACTAGCTAGAGCAAGTAAAATACTTAACCCCGTTGGAAATCTTAAAGTTCTTAAACAAAATAATAAATAATGAAACAGTTCCTAACTCATTTACAAAATCTATTATATTTATGAAAAATTTTACACAGAATATTATTTTTAAATAACTACATAAGAATATTTTTTATAGATACTGTTTCAAAAATCATTACTGAGTTTCTTCTCAATAAATTAGAAAATTGGGTTTTAAACCAAAGTATATAAAAATCAAGCAGATTTTTGCAGAGGTTCCTTAGTAATAGATAATATTTTTAATTTTTATAGTACAGCTTAAAATTTTGAAAGGCGGGAACAAATTGCTTTTTTGTTGACATTCAAGCAGCTTTTGATTGTGTAGGTAGAGGTGAATTATTTTACAAGCAGTACAGTTTAGGGGTGTTTATCAAAATTCATAAACATATTAAAGAATTTAATCGAATTTCTAACGAGGTAATTAATTTGGTAACTCAAAAATATCAGCAATAAAGCAAAGTCAAGCGACTAAGGATAGCTCAGTTGGTAGAGCATTGGCGCGTTAAGCCAAAGGTCCTGAGTTCAATTCCCAGTCTAGGTCGTATATTTTTCACTTGAAATATTATTGTATAATTTAAATGTTCGTTTATTGTTATATGCTGGTGATTTGATGCTATTTGCCACAGAACAAAAAAAAAAAATTATAAGAAATTGACAAATTGTTGTGAGAGATGGAATTTAACGGTAAACTTAGCAAAGTCAATAATGGCATTTAGACAGGTTAGGCGTTTGGTTGCTAAAGAAAATTTTATATTATTTGAATATTTGTTGAAATAGTTATCCTACACCTACCTTGGGTTTAAATTTTAACCACAATTATCATTTGATTCAAGAAAAGACTTCGGTACCAAAATATGAAATACTCTCATGGAATCTTTTTATAATTCGATACCATACCATTATGAGAAAAAAGTCAGTATTTAATGCAGAATGCATGCCGATAGCTCAGGTTTGGGGCTATAGATGGTTTTCAGCATTTCAGCACGACTTGGAAAATTTTCAGCATAGCTACTTAAAAAGGATATTTTGTATCCCTAATAATACTTCTATTGCTATATTTTTGGAGATAAACACCAGGTGACTATTTTACTAAGTTTTTGAATAATTTTCAAATATGCAATAAACATTTTACGCTTACGTGATAATAGATTGCCTAAACAATTACTGGAGAAAATAATCAAAAGAAATATTTTATTACTAAATCGTGATTGGAACTGGAGGATAAATATCAGGGTTATGTGAATATTTTAAATACTTGTAACACTGGATAGGGGGAAATATATTGAATCAATTATTACTAAATGGGAGTTAAGAAGTTAACAGTGTATATATTGATCGTGTATATTCAATATTTTAGTGTATTTGCAGAGATTTTATTTACACAATAATTACGGTTGAACTACAAATTTCTCTTGAGGATTCTGCTTGTATAAATGATAAATATTATAGAAAGTGTAACAGTCTAATATTTAGGGCAAGGAATTCTATGTAACAATTAAAAACAAGGATAGATGGAGAAGGAAGTGATGGAAATGGCTCATTGTGTAACGCTCTATTGAGTAAATATTATACATTTTATGGGTGGTTGTTTAATATTAGAAGTTATAAGATAACATAGTTGGGGGGGGGGGATTTTAAATGTAAACTAAATAATAGATACATTAAATGGGGGGGTACGGTTTATGTTGATGAGTTTTTTAAGAACTGCTACAAGGGTACAGACAAATTTTAATTTATTAATTTTTAGAATTTTTAAATTTATTTTTGTAGAAAAGTATAATTTTATTTGTAAAAATTTGCAATCCTAGCATACGACTTATGGGTTATGCCATAGGTGTGGAAGTAAAATTACATATTGTGGTTTTTTGTTGTTTTGTTCATAACTTCGAATCTGTGTTGTAACTCAAAATAATTTGGTTCAATGACTTATTTTCTGATGTTTAAATGTATGAGTCCGTAAAATCAAAAATAGTAAAATAAATGCACTTTTATTATTATTGTTATTTTGATATATGATTACTATAAATAGATTTTACTACCTGTAGTTAGACATCATGAACAACCAGCTAATTTTGACGTAGAAAGTGTCTACGAAGAACGACAATAGGCCTATTAGGGTAACTTTGCTAGTGTTTAAGTAGAATACTTCTGTATCAATGAGATTCGCTAGGCCTAATTTTAGATGGAAAACTATATATATTAATTTTATTTATTGTAAGTAGCGTTTCTGTAAATGATGTGAATATAAGATACGTTTACAAATATTTTCCATTAATATTCTTAATAAAAATCCTTTTTTAGTTGATTTTGAATTACGTAAGTTTTGGAAATTTGTATATATTATTTTTCTTACAATTGATTTACTAGAATTTATAAATAAAAAACTACATTGAATAAAATGTCTTTAAATTTCTCCTGTCTCCATTGAAAAATTACATAAGTAGTGCAAAAAAATAACTTCTCTATAGTTGAACGATATGTCACACTCATTAGCATGCGGTAACATCCTTAACATGTTTTCAATATTATTTTCTAAAGTAAATAGCCAGTCATAGAAAACGACTACTTGGCTGGGCGCTCGGGGCAATATCAGCATTTCTGGTCTTGCGAGGCGACCCTTCTTGATCCTCTTTAATGAGCGGGACAGTTTCATCATTTCAAACGTACCTAAAATATTAGGGCAGTTTCATAGTCCACGGCCAACACTGCCTATCCACCTTCCTGGAAAGCGAGTGTCCAAGGCTGCGCCCACACGGTTACTGTAATGAGGTGGGGCGCCACCTTGTTGGATAAACACAAGCCCTTTTTCCACCTCAATATCCTCCAAATAGAGGTATTACATTAAAGATTTTTTTATTATAACCAAACTTGCTAAATACTTCGTATAGTGGTTAGGTGAAACAAATTAGTCAAGAAAAATAATATTTTGAACGTAAAGGAATGCTTGTTTTATAGTATAGTCTTAAATATAGTAAAAAACTGCATAGTATTTGTTTCATAGAATATATATGTTTGGTGACGCAAGTTGCGTTATGGAAATTAAACTGAGAGTGGTGGTGATGGGAGGTAATTATTTTTACATTGTCTTTGTTACATGAGTGACAGGCAATTTCAAGCCCAGACAGTACGAGCTGTTGTATCTATTCTACTAGACAATAAATTGTATTTAATGTAATGGCTTAGCAAACTGTGATAAATATTTCATAATTAGAATACTTATTAAAACAACCGATTACTAATACAATATAAGTCTTAATGGTTCAAATGTTTAATTTTTCCATTTATAAATAATAGATATTGATTTTATATGAGAATAATACATTGTTAAACAAGTAAATGTTAAAGATCTCTATAAAAAGCGTTGGAAAGAATAAATATTTTTTCTAGGAATATAAATAAATATCTAAGAATTTTATAAGCAATTCTGCTGTTAACTTACGAGAGACGGTGGGGAAAATGTATGAGTTTCATTAATTTCTAGTTCAATTCATAAATATAGTTATTCTTATTTACATTATCTCATCATAAGTCAAATAATGAACCCTGTCCCTCGACTTCATAGTCAAATATTGAAAGGATCATTAATGATTTTTTGTTACCAAAAAAAAACTATTTAATCCATTTCATACAAGAGTCAAGTCAAATTAAGTATTTTACCTACAAGTGGGTACACGAAACACAGGATTTTTTGTAACCGTTAAATAAATTCAACGTTATTTTTTTTTAATGATATTCACGTTTAACGGCCTCAGGAAACTGAAAACTGCGTTTCAATATGTTATAGTTGTCGTCTTTATATAAGCACGAGAGCAGTCACAAAAATGAAGATAGGAACATTAAATTTGGTATAGGGGACAATAATGTGAGCATATAAAATCATATTGAATTCAGAAAAATCGAATTCAAAATATAAAAATGGCTGCCTTGATAAGCTGGTTTTTTTCTCTTATTTTCATATCCTATGTGTTACTCAACATATAACAAACTAAATTAGATACAAATTCAATTTTGAATGTCATGATATTACAACCCCACATCTCTACGATGACAAATAGAAAAGTTATTGTAAAAAAATGTAATTTCTAAAACAAGATATGTGATATTCTTATAACTACGAAATCCGACAGAGACAAGAGCGTAGCAAGTGAAAATTTAATAATATAATACACACATCTGCGAGACACTTTAGAACCTAACTGACGACAAGAAAGTAGTGATACGCAGAATTACGAGGTTCAGGAATCATGTGTAACAACTGTTTTAAACAAAATTACCCTACTGGGTAAAATCCCTTGATATAACAATATAATTTACGTTCTCTACAAGGCCAAAAGTAATTTCTTAATTTTAAGCTTTCTAGCTTTTAAAGTTTAAGTCACTTAAATATCTCGGGATTTTTTTACACCCAGTACATATGTCTATATATATTAGTATATGTTTTCTGTGAAATTTATCTTTACCAAACCTCGTTACCAACTCGTGCAAATCAACGTAAGCAGTACTGTTACAGTACATCACCTCCTCAACTTACCATCCATTACTATCGAGAAATCGGTACAGAGGTTTTTGAGAAAGTACGTCATTACAACGAAATGGCCTTTTTTGTGTATTGTATTTTTGAAGAAAAAGCGACCAATACATTTTTGGGTCCTTAGAGGAAACTTTTATCAAAAAGTCGATTGTGAGATAATCCCAAATTTGTGTTTTCTCCTTGTGGTATCTACATACAAACTTAGAGTAATCAATATTTTATTTGACTTATTTAAAGTTTAAAAAAGTCCCGAGATTTGGCCAAAATTTGCCCACATACCAAATTTGATTCAGATTGGTCCACACATTTTGGCTGTAGAGCACAGTATATACGACATACAGTATGACAGACAGACATTAAACAAAAAAGACTTGTTTGCACACAGAGGACCTGTAAGAAATCACAGAGGGTACCTGAAGTACGGATCCTATAGAAATGATTTAGGCAAACAATGGCTCAGTTCTAAATGTACTTGTATTGGCAATCTGGGTTCCTTCCTAATAAATTATAGACTCTAATACATACAAATCTCTCCTATAAATTTATTGCCTCTAATACATAACTCTCCCCTATAAATTATTGACTCTAATACATATAAATCTCTCCTAAAAAATTTATTGTCTCTAATACATATAAATTTCTCCTATAAATTATTGACTCTTACATACAAATCTATCCTATACATTATTTACTCTAATACACATAAACATTTTAACGTGTAATACCAAACTAATTTATTAGATAAATTAATATTCTAAGCTTTCGATCCAAAGCTATCGAAATTAATCTGTACGACGGAATATAGACTTTACCATGAATTACAAAGATTTACGAAAATTGCTTTACACATGAAGCTTGCTCACATTCCGAGTGTCGAACTCCGTTGATTATGCGAATTAATTATCTTCAGGATACAATTTAACCCCGTGTCAGCACCCTGGTCCTTCTCCGCCTGGTCCAGTCTCTCCGTTAATCAACTGACCACTCGGCAATCCCGTGTCAACTACAGCCGCCGACAACTGAACGGCGATAACTCCCTGCTGAGTATGACCTCGATTTTCGACCAACCTTGGCTTACACACGTTGGTCATTTGTGACGCGTTACAAAGTTGGAATTCAAGCAATTACAACCCTAGAACAGTACTCATTCGTAAAAATTACGACCCGCCCTTTGTAAAATCCGGAGAACTCGTAGATAAAAGACGGACACGCTGTCTTTTTGTTTACCTTCCTGCCATTGTGAATAGAGGCCACTGTCTCTTCGGCTAAGCTCAAAGTTGAACCGTTATTACCGTACTCAAGCTCGCGTCGTATATTTTACGAAAGAATAGTGTTTGCGAAAGTTTTAACTTTTAAGTGTTTGAATATTTTTTGTAAATTATTGTTTTTATATTGTTAGTTTTTTAGAACTGTAAATAGTTTATTGTGTAAATAGTGATTTTAGAGTTCATAGTGTTTGATTTAGCTACTAAGTGTATATTAATCACTGCAAGGAATGTGATTCTCAGTGAAGACAGGGCTCTAATTTTGGTATTTTTGGCATTCTAACTAATGAACTTATTGTAAATCATTTTTCTATTTTTATATAAAGTAAACACTTAAAAATGTTGTATTTTATGAATATCAGATTTTTTTTTCCAATAAAATAATATTTATTTTTTTTTCGATTTTTTCCAGATTAATTATTTTTTTTAAACGTAGCCTACTTGTAGTGGTGGTAAAAAATTTTTTTTTACAGTTAAAATACGTAGGAATTCATTGTTAAATATTTTTATAAACACATTAAAAACAATGAAGGATTTAATATAAAAAATAGTTAACACTAAAGTAAAGTTTAAAAAATAATAATAAAAATAAAAACTGAATGTAGTAAAATTTACGAACGAAAAGTGATCACGTAACAATGAACTAAAAAAAGTAATCTAGGGTTAAATTTTGTATTGTGTCGTAATAATTGTTTATGATCTGGTGTCTATTGGACGGATAGAATTTAGTCCTTTGACCTAACTTAACTTCAAATAAATTAACCTCACAATAAATCCTTAGAGACCTCAAAACGGATACATACTCGATATCTATTTTTAGATCCATCACAAACTCTCTCTATAAGTGAAATAACATGAAATGAGAATATTATACAATAATAGTGCCAGTACTTGAAGAACAATCCTTTGCTGTCTATCCTGTGCCTAACATTAATATCTTCCTTGCATCCAACAATTATTTAAAAGTAAAATGTAAACAAATAAAGAGATATTCACTCTGTATTAGTCCTGCTTCCGCATGGTCAGTCGTGTAGGTGAACAGAAAATTACCTGTTTTAAAACTCATCGGATGTAGCCAATCTTTTTCTTTCTCTTATAATAACTTCTTATACAATTCAACTAATTACAGTTTAAGACATTATTAATGGTTGTTAAAAAGACATTTTTTATTATAGAAAATAAGCATAATGCGTTTATTTTTTACGGTGGGTATAAAAATCGATGGCGACGTTTTTGCAGAGATATCCCTTTAGAAGTCCCAAGTGTTGTTTTTTTTATTGATGTCTGTTGTATGACCAAATAAATCAAATTTGGTATGAGGGCATATTTTGATATCTCAGGACATTATTTCATAACTCAAAATTTAATAGTAGCTGCAGGGAGAAAAGAGAAAAAAAATCACACTAGTATGATTTTATAAAAATCATGTTCTATACATTTTTTCAAATGTAACATCTAAAGGACCCCCGAAAAAGTATGTTCATCATTTATTGAAAATGGTGTATAGTGATTTATCGGTAAAAACAACAACAACAAATCGGTCATGGAGTTGTATAAAATTACTAATTTTCAAATCCACTCTCTCGCTGTGGTATATATAAAATATAGTGAAATATGATACAAAGCAGTGGACAAAATTGCAAGAAAAAGATGATTACGGTTCAGGAATAAATAGCAAACAAAATAAAACTTGAACGCCGTAATTAAAAGTTCGATTTAATCAAAAACGTTGAGGACGTGTTTATGGCAAATGAGAAACAAGTTTAGGGTGTTATTTAAATAGATTTTTCATAAAGACGGCGTAATTCAAAATCCGTTTTGCAAACTTAAAAAATGAGTGCCATTAACCAACATGGCTGACAACTTTAATAATTCTTGAGGAACCCCTTTATTTTGTGGTGTTTTATAATTCAACAAAAAATTATAAAACTTAACTTTTTTCTAATTTTTTGATAAACCACTCGTTTATAGGAGCTTATAACCCAGTTAGGGTTGACGTCCTACTAGAAGGATCAGTCAGTAGTATTTGTGGGATCTTGAACTTGAAACCTTGAGTTCCATTCATCACCACTACTAGCATTACGAACAGCATCAGGCAAACATAATCAAACTGTCAGCGTGCCATACTCTTTCAGTGTTAGAGTTGCATTAGAGCTATATTGTTGTACATTTGTATTGTTGAAAATGGATTAATAGGATGGTGTTTCGGGGACGGATAAGTGTCATAATTCATGATTGTTTTACTTACAATGTTCAAACTTTATTTTTGTTACTTTGAATAGTTATTCAATAGGTTAACAAAGTAATACTATTATTTTGTAATTAACTTATAAACTGGTCCCTGTCATGGTTGGTGCTCCTTCCAAAAGTATGTTGGCAATATCCCCATAAATGCAGTGTAATTTACATTTCAAATACTTGATTACCCTAATATTTTATAATAATAGATTGTTCTGAGCACTTGTATTGTAGAGTGTGTTTATGTAAAGGTGTGTTTTTATCCATATTTGAGTAAGTTTGTTTGTGTTTGTATGAGTTTTTATTAAATACACTTTTTTTTTAAACTAGGCCTAAGTTTTTTGGGGTTTTTTTTTCTGGAAGCTCGTTCCTTTGTACCAACTTTTTGAAAGATTTCAATGAAGGTGATGATGAACAATCGTTCGAAAACGAAATAAATTTTACGTTATTACCACCAACAAATGCAACAGATGACCTGGATGATGAAGACTTAACAGATTATTTAAATAGTGATACCGTAGCCCATACCAAATAAATGCACCTGCTATGCTTGACGGAGTAAATATAACCTCAAGTGAACACGAAATAGAAGAGTCACAATCTGGAGAGTTATAACCAAAAGACAAATTTACTAAAGTAGCACCACTCATCACAGAAATAAATGACCGATGTAAAAACTTCGATGTAAGCCCATTTCGATATTTCAAATTTAATAGTGTGGTAGTCCCATCATTGGATTTTTGGCATGGTTAGAACCTTACCTAGATGCAGGCACATTACCAGAAAAGTATGTTAAAAGTAGTCTTGGCTATGGTGTTGTCATAACATATGCTGCTACACTGCCAGACTTACCATACAATCTATTTTCGACAATTTATTCAAATAATTTCAAGTTTTAATTGATTTTAAATATAACGGATTTTAAGGCATTGGTAGGCCCTACAATGAGAAATAATATATTCGGTAAAGAATGCTCCATTTGAGATCCTAACGTTTTGAAGGAAAAAACAAGGGGGTCAATGAAAAAGACAACAACATATATGGACAAAAACTCCATTTTGTTGGTTTTCTGAAATGACAATAGCGTTGTCAACGTCGCAACGAATTGTGATAGTGTGCAACCTATACGCCTAATTCAACGATATTCTCTTCAAAACAAAGGAAGTGTGTTAATTCCACAACCTAAACTGGTTCATAATTACAACACTTCCATTGATAGAGCCGTCCACAATATCTAACGAGAGTGTCAATCAGAGGATTAATGGTATTTCTCCATCATTGTACACTTACTGGATGTAGGTGTTCAAAACGCATAGCAGTTTCATAGAAAATATGGTGGAAAACTGGACCAACTTGCCTTTAGAAGAAGAATAGCAGTTGCAGTTTTGGAAGGGAAGAAGTGAGTTGTTTCTGGGAGAGTTCACTCTTCCACTACTTCAAAAATCGACTCAACATATGATAGGATTAACCACTTTCTTCATTGACTTGGACAACGATCCCCTTATGGGAAAGGAGAAGTAGATGCAATGCCGTCTATGTAATAAAAAAGCCACGTGCGACAAGTTATGTGAAATACCACTCCAAGTATCTTGTTTTTGAACTATAATACAAAATAAAACACACTATGCAAGAAAATTGTGTATCTTTTTGTATAATTTATAAAACGTATTTCAAATGCCTAATTTAACATAATTTGTTGACGTCCTTCAAGAAGGAAGGCTGTTCTACAGAATGTCGGAAGTTTTGGGAAGGTGAGTGACATGTTTTCTCTTTATCTTCAATATAAAAAGCAAAACTAAATAAAATAATATGTTTAATATTTAATAATTCAGCAATATCTGAGTTAAAGTTTATAAAAATTTGCGATGCATTTTCGGTACACGATTTTTGGTATTTTTAAATGTTGAATAAAGTTAAAATTTAATTAGAAATAGTGTAGGAAGTGTAAACACAACGAAGGACTAAAAGTAATATAAATAATTTTATGTTTTGTGTCGAATTAGAAAACATAATAAAATACAGGGAGTTCCTTAAGAAATTTAATATTTAGCTGCTATATTTTTTAATTATATAAACGGATTTTTAATTATCATGAAAAAGTAATAAAGGTTCCCTATATAAGATTTTCGAAAGATCAATAGTTTACGAAATGCCGTTCGTGGCAAAGATAAAGCGATCACCCTGTATATTCCTGAAAAAACTGTATGCACCATAAAATTGTTCCTTTAAAGCAATTTAAAATTTTGTACCATTTTAAATTTTGAATCTAGCAATAAATTTGCTCATACATACGATTGCTTCTTTTCCAAAAAATTATAGGTTTCTAAATAAAAATCGTACTTAATACGTATTATGTAGGAGTAATAATGTCCAAAACTATTTAAGTTTGTCATATTCACTAAAAATTTCAAAAATATGACTGGAGTGTGTCATAATTTTGAATGACTGAAATGTTTAACGATACGAATCTTGCCTTTTATTTTTTGGAATACCGGTACGTGTTTTTGTCATTTAAAAAGTCTTTATTCAAAACTACTCTTATAAACTAGAATCGTCATAAACTAGAATATCTTGTTGAAAATAAACTATTTTCTTTGAACACACATACAGATTTATGAATGATTTTTAAATAATCTAATTAATTCCACATAAAGGTAATTATTAACTGATTATAAATAATAGATATATTAATTACGACTCATGTAATCCTACATGAGGTCATTAAAACTGAAGACTAATTATACGATAACCAATTTGTTATGAATTAATTAGTTGATGACAGTAGATGATTATTTATTCCCCTTCTCTTACCATAATTTGACAAGTACAACGAACTATACATGGACGTTGAACATACTGCATTATCCTATTAGATAAATCATCTGTAACTACTTCTTTTGGCATAATGGTATATTGAGCTGTTACGAACCAAACTGGTTTTAAATGGTTTCAAATTGAGTCACTGGTCTTAAGTTGTGACAGGATCTTTCAGTACTTGATACAACTATTTATTATGTAACTAAAGTTTTATATATTGTAAAAAGACGAAAACTATCTTTAGTTATAAAACAATTAGCCTGATAAGACAATTTGATGGGCGCCATTATCGTACTTACCCAGTTCCATGCTACATTGTAATACAAGCAGATAGTCTTGTATACTGCCTAAAAGTTAGTTTCTTGGGCCTTATACGAAATGTAAGTTTGGTAGATCAAGAGGTCTTATCCAGAAGGGTAAGTTTGTTTAAATAAGTTGTTACAAATGTTTTTTGAACCTCGTAATTGTCTTTATCACTACTTTATTGAGGTCGGTTGGGTCCTAACGGGCATCGCTCGTATCAATGTCTCGGCCCTAGTGGGTCTCTTTAAACACCTATTCTCTTCTTAGATCAGGGTTCGAAATACAATTTTTGTCAATAACATAGCTGTTCTCATGGAAGAGAAGTTAGGTTGGTACCGTTACATGGAGAATTAATGTCTGTAAACGTTTAATTGAGGGTGTTATAAATTGAATAGCTCACGAGATAAAAAGAAAAACGGTTTAAAATGAAGGCCATTTTTGAATTTTGAATTAAACTTTTTGAACACACTATTGTTCCATGTAAACACACTATATTCCCCTATACTAAACTTTAGTTCTCTTAATTGTATCATTAATATTTTAAGGCGTTATCGCGTTTAAAAACCTAAATCATCCAAAATAAATTTCTTATCACTTTTTCAAGATATACAAAAGTTTTGTAATGTAATTGTGAATAATTGTTGCTAAAAAAAATTATTTTGTTACATTAAAATAATAATAATAATAATAATAACAAAATGAGGTAAAATATTATGGGAAACAATTATAAATATCATTGTTATTCAGAAAGGTGCATAGAGCTTAGCTGTATTAAGAAGAAAAATGTTAATGTAAAACATTTGGAGTTAGTATGTTAAAAAGCGAAAAAATCTTCCAGTTACCAAAGCAAAAATTCACAGAAAAAGGTATATAAACCATACAAAATATATCTTGAATTTTTTCAAGTTATACTAGAGATTGGTAATGTATTTGTGGATAAAAAGTGCTAAAAATTAAAATCAGTTTATAAAATTTTTATTTAGATTTGGTTAATTTTTATA
Source organism: Aphrophora alni (assembly GCA_963513935.1). Classification (NCBI taxonomy): domain Eukaryota; kingdom Metazoa; phylum Arthropoda; class Insecta; order Hemiptera; family Aphrophoridae; genus Aphrophora; species Aphrophora alni. The sequence continues at coordinate 113,263,229 of OY740765.1, forward strand.
ACGTGGTTTAAAAACGTGTTAAATTCTTGATTTTGTTTTATTTGTATATATTTAAAAACTAAAACAGATAGAAAGATTTGGACAGCACAGATCGAAAGAAGATGATGTCATATATACAACAGTGTTATGGTAGATTTGTTTGACAGAAATATAGATTTTTGAATGTTACAGAAAGACATTATTTGTGTATCTCAACTGCGCAGTTATGTTACGCATCAAAAAATGCTAATTTAAAAAAAAAATATTAATAACGTGTTATGGTTGTTGTTTTGCGATTATGCATCTACAGAAAATTAGGTTTCCATCGGTATTTAATTTATTGCGATAGGACCATTGTAAGTGGTCCAAATTTTGAATTGCAAAAACCGTGTTTGGTAGAAACAAAGACTGTGAAGAAAGTTACAAGTGGTGGTCAATCGGAAGCGAGCATGAATATAAGTTATGTTGTCGAGCAGTTGGATGCGTTGTTTGGATAAGAAACTCGAAAAGTTAGCTACAAAAAGTGATATAAAGAGTTTAACGAAAAAAATAGTTACATTGTTGGAGGAAAATAAAGAATTGAGAAAGAAAGTGGAGGAGTTAAAATAAATGAATTTGAGTATTACTCATCGAATTATTGATTTATAAAATAGGAATCATAGAAATACTATCATATTTAGAGGTTTAGCGCATGATGAAAGGGCCGATTCTGCCGAGAAAGATTTTTGTGTGAACGTGCAGGGGGTAGAGAGCCAAATTTGGATAAATAGAGCGCATCCCTTAGGGCCAATAAGAAGAGATGGTCCTATTATAGCGAGTATACCTGATGATTATGATTTAAATTGCATTATGTTTAACGCTAGAAAACTTAAAGGGAACAAATTATTTTGTGAACAGATATTTTTGTAAGCATACGAGAATAATAGCAAAACTCTTTTAGTTGAGAAAGGAATTAATAAAAGTGGCTCCGAATAAGCGTATACGAGTGGTACAAGATAAGTTTATAGAGGAAAACTACGAGTTCCGATATGAGGATAAGCGCCTAACGCTGGAAGGACAAGATAGCAGTCAAAAACTGATTCAACTTTTGGCGAACGACGTTGAAGATACGGTGGCGAAGGTCGTGAATGACGACTCTGGGAAGAAGAGCGAGTGAAAGAAATGTATCTGCCAGAGTGAAAGTGACATAAATAATGTGTGTGAAAATGTTACCCCGTTGTTTTGTTCACAGTTTTATATTCTTTATTATGATATTACAGGATTAAAAGTTAAACGCAATTTGATATTTTGTGTCTCGTGAAGACGTTTGTAGAGCATTTCGCATACTAGAGATATGAAAAAAAAAAAAAAAATACGGATTTCAAATTATAATGGGAGCCCAGCAACCAGGGAAGCTGACCGCGAGAGGCCTATGGGTGGGTTAGTAATGGGCATAAATCGAAGTTGAAAAATATTTGTAATTTAGAAATAAACTGAGAATAATAATGATTATAAAGAATTATTTTAGTTTTTGTATATCTTTCTGGGGGGAATTTGTCGTATTGGGAATTAGATTTCACAGATTTTGGATATTTTTTTTTGAACATTTATGGGGATAATAAAAATTTTATTTTAATTGGTGATTATAATTCTAAGATTGGTAATGAAGAGTATCTGCAGGAAAAATTAAAAGACACTCCAAGGATAGCATTTTAAATCAGAAAGGTAAATGTTATCTTGATATGTGTGACAACAATAATTTAGTAATTCTGAATGGCCGCACGGGGTATGGTAGGGGGAAATACACGTTCGTGAAACGACGATGAGCATTGGTGATCGATTATCGCCTTATGTCAAATGAAAGTGTAAACATTAAAAAAAAAATTCAAGATAGACATCGAAATATTCACAGCACATGCCGTTAGTATTGGAGTTAGCGGCGAACGGAAACAGTAAGCATTAAAAAAAAAAAATTTTAATGCATTGTAACACATTTTACCAAAATTAAAATGGGAGATGGGTGGGGAAGTTTAATACAAGACAGCTGTTAGTAGTGCGGTTTTTAGTAAAGGAAAACTACCGCAAGACATAAATATAGCATTGGAACTGATATCGGGTATCTCGTATATTAGAGGTTGTTGACTCAAGCGATAAGGTTTAATAGCAGCAAAACAAACAGAGATAAACCGTCTGTAATGAAGCAAAAATGGTTTGATAGCGAGTGTCAAACGGCGAGTTGTAAATTTTTTAAATTGTTAAATTAATTTCGAGCAACTGATGACGCATTAGTGAGGGACGACTACGCTAATGCTTTAAAAAATTACAAGTATTTGTGCAAAAACAAAAAAAATGCCATTTTAATACTGTTATTCCAGCTTTTAACAATGCTAAAGGTTCGAAAGATTTTTGGAACTGTGTAAAGGTAATTTAAGGGAAGTTCGTTTGTAATTATTACTGATATTGCTCCTACGGAATGGATAGACCATTTCAAAATGTATTTAACGACTTTGTCAGTTGTGAAATTATATTGTATGTGCCATATTTCGTAGAGAGTGAAACTTTAGACAAACCAATTATATTAAAAGAATTACAAGACGTCCTGAGTAAAGTAAAACATAACAAAGCTCCAGGGATGGATAGGATACCGTACGAATTATATAAATATGCACCTGTAGATTTTAAAAATTTATTGGTTGGTTATTTAAACAGGGTTTTTAATGAAAGCGATGTATCTGGAGCATTTAAGGGGGCTATTATTTTTTCAATACACAAAAAGGGTTACACTGCTAAAGTTTTAAATTACAGGGGTATTTCTTTCATGGATGTAATTTCTAAATTGTTCACAGGAATATTATTAAATCGGTTAGCAGAATGTGTTGTCAAAAAACGAATTTTAAAGGAAAATCAATCGAGTTTTAGAAAAGAATATTCTATTGATAATATCTTTACTTTAGTGAATATTGTTAATTTAAAATTAGACAACAAAGGTAACAAGATTTACTGCTGTTCTATGGACTATAAGGGAGCTTTTGATACTGTTAATAGGCATGCACTTTTTTACAAATTTTATAACATGGGTTTGTCATTAAAATTTACGAAAATATTAAGAACAGTGTATACTGATATGGTAACGCACGTGTGGTGTATGCAAAGTTAGTCTCAGGAAGTTTACACACAAGTAAAAGAAGGCTGTCTTTTTGTCTCCACTGTTATTTTCAATGTTTATGAACGATTTAGACGAGGTGGTGGGAGGGGGTGTAGCTGTTGATAATATTTTGGTCAGTACGCTACTTTACGCTAACGATATAGTACTGTTTGCGGCTAAACCAGAGTCATTGCAATAAATGCTGAGTAAACTTAAAATTTATTGCAATAAGTGGGGACTTATCGTAAATAGGGACAAGACTAAGATACCGGTATTTAGACGTGATGGGAGTTTGTCAACACAAATTAAAGAGGGGGAAACAACTATTTATTTGCGGAGATATTTAAAAATATATTTTGTATTTATAGAGAGATTACGATTTATTTGTATGTGCTACAAACTCTTACTAAGTGTAAATTGTATTTTTATTAAAATCGAATTTTTAACAGCAGAGGTCAAGATTTATTTTTAGCTTGCTAGTATAGGCCTAGCCTACACAAGGGGATGGCAATTAATCTTCTCATTTCATTAATATTTTAACGAAATTGATAGTCACTTTTGAGAAATTAGTTATTGGGTTACATTATATCGATTTTTTGACACGAAAACTCATGAACCGGAATATTTTGATTGATGGCAATCAATATGTTTTGTTTGAACCAGTAGAAGCAAAACCGTTACTGCCGATTTAAAAACAAAAACAAAATCATAATTTTGTGGTATTTTTCTTACGGCAGCTACTCCCAAATTTAAAGTTAAAACAAAAAGTTTAACGAGATATGACCAAAATTCTGTACCACATACCAAATTTGATTAAAATTAGCCCACACGTATAAGCTGTAGAGAAGTTCACATTAAACAGATAAACATCATCCCAGAAACCATTTTTTTTTTACTCAAATGACATCAAAACGGACATATTAGTAAAGAAATCAAGCTCAATTTGCATAAAATAATATAATATACGCTTTGACGTTAGTAATATATACGGACAAAATATTCAGAATACTGTATTATTATTGAAAGGGACATAGTTGTGATACAATTTGACAAAGTAATGTATGGAAAAAAATGTGTTCCCATGAAGCAAGCATGTATTAAGATGGGAACTATTATTCTAAAGAGATTCTGTAACCCTTTCAGAGCCTTAAGCCAATATTTTGGAGATCTGGTTTGGCGTCATTACATATTATAACACAGGTTGAAAGATTACAATGTGCAATTTCAAATGACAATATGAAGGTAAAATATTTATATCGTTTGATTAGATGGTTCTATCTAAGACTCGAGGGGAATATATCATCAAAAAAATGGACCTCAGTACTCATAAAATAACCTAATATACATTTAACTTTATTATTATACACGTACAAACAAATCATATATTCGGAATTTATTTATCATTCAAAGGAAGGTAGTTGTTATAAAATAAGACGAAGTATGCATATATAATGTATCCTCACGAATTAAACATGTATTTAGATAGAAACGCTTATTCAAGAAAAATATTTTTAGGCCCTTCAGACCCTTAAGTCAAGATCTTAGAGATCTGGTTTCGCATTATTACATATGATAACATAGGTTGAAAATTTACAATGTGCACTTCCTAAACCCTGATCATGCTCCCTTGAATTCGTTTCACAATGTCATTCAAATGTATTGGTTTCCCCAAATGAAAAGTGCTCCAGATATTTTCCCCCTAACGTGTTTTGTATTGTGTGTAATGTGTACTGGTTTTTTGTTTCAAGTTGTAAAACACAACTAAAATATATAATTGTCTGACAGAGTAATAGTTTTATTTATGTATCTACAACTACAATAATACACTAATAGGACGATAATCCGTTCGTGGCCAAATGTGCAGATTTGTAAAAACCAAAACAGAAAAACTAAAACAAAAATTTGAAAATTGCTGAGTTTCCTGTTTTAGTTGTTAATTTATATTTCTGACACAATTTTTCCATAACAGGACATTATTTTTAAAATATTTTCTCTACTATGACTGTAAACGTCTAATTAAAATTCCTTTTTTTAAATTATTTTTTTTATATTAATTTCTCTTTAAAATATTACTTTTTTTTATTTGCAATAAATAAATAATTTTACAAATAGTTTCTCTAATTCAAACTTCCAGAAAACGATTGATTTACTATTATTTCAATTTAAAAAGTCAAAATATCATTAAAACTTACCTCACTAAGCTAATTTGTATACCTCCAATTTTCGCCCATTGTGCTCCTTGTTGCAAAAGACATCTTGAATGTATAATCTCAATTATATTTAAATTTTAATAAGTCCAAACTTTATTAAAATTTACGTCTATATGCTGATTTTTCACTATTAACTAAAATATTCGCCCACTGTACTCCTTGTTGTGAGAAACATCTTGGATGAAAACAGGATAAATTTAAATAAATCCAAAATCTCATAAAAATTTATGAATGTAAGATTATTTGCCCCTATCAACTACACTTTTCGCCCACTCTCCTCCATATTACATAACATATCTTGCATGAAAACAGGTGTAGGCCTAATTTTAATATTATTTAAATTGTAAAAAGTCAAAATCTTGTAAAATTTACTTCTCTAAGCTGATTTGTCCCTATTATTTACAATTGTCGCCCACCGAGATCCTTATTACAAGAAACATCATGCATGAAAACATGTGTAATTTTACTAATATATAAATTTAAAAAAGTCACCATCTCATAAACATTTACGTCTGTTAGCTTATTTCTCCCTATTAAATAAAATATTTACCCACTCTGCTCCTTGTTGCAATAGACATCCTGGATGAAAACTGATGTAATTTTACTGTTATTTCAATTTCTTAAAGTAAAAATTTCATAAATTTACGTTAATGTAAATTTACGACGCTAGGCTGATTTGAGGAAACATCAGGCGTATCCAACAGTCCCTTAAGGTAGAAGTAGTTATTTTTTGCTTAATAATAGGAACAAATAGGTATTGAAATAAACAAGAATTTAAGCGAAACCTGTATTTTCATTAATTCTTTGTACATATAGTGCAGATTAACACAAACATCAATATTTTAGATGTAGATCCTATTGAAGATGCTGAAATGTTATTTAAGTAAATTATGAAGGCCTATACACTCTATTAAAGACAAAGTAGGCCTACAACACAAGTACATCGACACTGATTTCATTCTGAACTAAAGATTCATCTTAATTAAATAATATAAAAAGTCAGGAAACACAATCAGTATTATCATTTAAGAAAGAATTATTGAAATCTAACATTTATTTTATATACATCTGTACGGGAAAGATAGTTTAACACTCCATCATTAGAAGCATTTATATAACAATATAGAGTGTACATAAAGCCTGATATATTATTATTGAGTTTAACAAATACATGAATAACATTTTAGGTCATAACATATACTGTTTAAAAATACATTTCTGATATTTAGAATAGACTATAATGAATTTCTCTTTTTGTCTAATGGTAACCTTTATTGTTTTATTATCTGCATCAATAAAATTAATCAACATATTTTTAACTTTATTGTTTAAATTAGAAAAAAACTTTCGGTCATCATCGCCTTATACAATAAGGTAGAAAATAAATTAAATAAACACCCCTAGCCGTCGAATATTCTAACATCGTCAGGTTTGGAAAAGAACAATAGTTGATCAAGAGAGATGCGCTGAAGAGAGACTTACATATGGTACGCTTTCTATAAACTAAAGTAGGAAGTTTGGTCTTACAGTTACGTCAACCTATGAGGATAATTACTGTTTTAGTACATTTTATTTTGAGCGAGAATTGGTCATTCTTTACCTTTTCAGTTATCATAGCTCTATAAAAAGTCAACGAAAGGATATAAAATATATACCTCTAGCCCATGAATACTCTAATAGCTTCTGGGTTGGAGAACAAAAAATTGGTTAAGAGATCTGATAGGAGAGATGAAAGAGGGGAATCTGAAATGGAAAAAAAAAAAAAAAAAAAAATGGTAAATCCAGCTAGTGTTCCTAGGTTTTTTCCACGTCTGTACATTTATAGTGAGCCCCTGAAGGTCTATTTAATGTGTTTGAATGAAAACTAGGGTTCAGATGTTAGAAGGATATATATATATATATATATATATATATATTTTTTGAATATTCACATTTTTCAATATTCATCTTTATAGTTAAACATTCTGATACGATTCTATAGTAAAAAAAAAAAATTAAAAATTAAATAAATTAAATAAGTGTCAAATTTGGAAATTCAATACATATATTGAATCATAAAAAAGACGTTCTAAAAACAAAACTTTCATTTTAAACTACACATATTCTAATGTCAGTCTACCATAATTAGCTGCAAAGTATTTCAACCCATTATCTGTACAAACTCTCAATGTTGTAATAGATCATAAGAGAGGAAAACATTTTAATTTGCTCAGACAGCCAATCGCTAATAAAGCCATATTTTTTTTGAATATTCACATTTTTCAATATTCATCTTTATAGTCAAACATTCTGATACGATTCTATAGTAAAAAAAAAAAAATTAAAAATTAAATAAATTAAATAAGTGTCAAATTTGGAAATTCAATACATATATTGAATCATAAAAAAGACGTTCTAAAAACAAAACTTTCATTTTAAACTACACATATTCTAATGTCAGTCTACCATAATTAGCTGCAAAGTATTTCAACCCATTATCTGTACAAACTCTCAATGTTGTAATAGATCATAAGAGAGGAAAACATTTTAATTTGCTCAGACAGCCAATCGCTAATAAAGCCATGAGTTCTCTTCAGATCCTATCTCGATTGATTCGGATTCTCTTCATTCTTTCTTCGCCCTAGCTTCTGTCAATATGTACCCAATCTGAGTGACGGGCATGTGGAATTGAGTGGAACGAGAGAAGTCGTGTTAGTTAACGCATTTTCTCCACGTATTAGCCATCCAATTTCTACTTGTTGTTTAAAGGCAAAAAACCTCTTGATCATTAACTCATTATATAAAAAACAAGGAGAAATATATATATATATAATAAATATCCTAAGCCTTAACCTTTGAATACCCTAATAGATATGGTTCGGAATAGAACAAGAGTTGGTCAAGAGAGACTTGATAGGAAAGATGATAAAGAGGGATCTAACCAAATAATACATGATTATTGTGTAAATCCAGCTAGGTTTCTTGGGATTGCCAAGCCCTTACACATCATAGTGAGCCCTTAAGGTTATTAACAGTGAAATGGTGAATAATGTGGTAAGGATGTGAATCAGGGAAGAACACCTGTTTCAATGTTTTAGTCAGAGATTAAGGAAACGTTAGGTCTTGATGTCGAATCCTGCGCTGACAGGGACACTATCGGTGTGATAGGATGTCCTTTTGATAGGTAGTTACTGGCGTGGTCATCTCTAGAATCATTTGTAAAAGCATTGATTTACTATATACATAAACCATCTCCATGATTGATTCGAAGCTCAGAAACTAAAGGCTCTAGTGCCTAGTGGGAGTATTTAACTTTAACTGCCTACTTATTTTAACTTGAAGGACAGCATCTCGTGTTTCATGATTCAATTCTTCCAACACTAGCACATTCTTAACCTGAATCCTTAAGTGTTCAACCAATATATTTTAGCTTCACGTTATCACATACCATTAGATTTATTAGAAATAAATTCAACGGAACAACGTAGAGCTTTAACAGCGTGCTTTTGTAAAGTCAGAACACTTAAGCTCTTCGATTTTGTTAGCTTGATATCAGGAAAGTAGAATATTTTTCACTAAGTATATATATATATAAATTATTAAGGATGCGTACTGGAATTGGTTTGAAATGATGTTAGTTGTTAAAATATTATTCTATAGAGGGAAAATTTAGTCAATTTATCTGTGAAATATTTGTAATTTAATTTACCTTTTTAAATAACAATATTTTATTTTATTTGGATTGTTCATCAATTCAGATAATACACACTATAGGTTGCTTTGTTAAATATTGAAGTTAAATTGTATAGAGAGGGAAATGTTTATCATTTCCTAGACAATAAGCAAGTTACATTTTTAGCTTTATATATTTCAGATTTTATTTACACTCATTACAACACAAATATGTATTCTATTTAAACAATTAGATAAACAAACAAACACTTTAAAATTTCCCCTTTCATCATTTCTATCGAACATATATAGTAGTAGTATTGATCAATTTATTAAAAAAATGTTGTAAAATAGATTCTTCTGCTTTATTCTAAACTTCCGGAAGATAACTACATTTAATGCAGTAATGGGAATTTTGTACAAGGATCTCTGTTTCAAAAATAAGTGTTTTTTATAAAATATCTGCCTTTACCTACTGATTATCAGCTTGAAGTCAAATTCTAATTTATCACGTTTGACAGTGCTTTTTTAGTATTGTTTTTACAACACTTGTTGTTGTTTTCTTAAATATATATGTTAATGACATTATTTAATACTTCAATCATAGAAAAGACTCATCTCCGATCCTTTGTTCTCCTGCTAGTTGATATTCAGGACTTCCACCAACAGCACAGTATTGGTGTTGTGGCTCAGGATCACCGTATTGCGATTGGTAAAATTCTTCTCTCATCATATGATTCAAAGAACCGCATCTAAAGAAAAGTATTTGTTGAAATGGTCTACGAAAATCTCTGTTCAGTGTAGCGTATATGATGGGATTGAGTAAGGAATTGGCATATCCCAACCAAAGGAACAGACTGGACAGAGAACTCGGTATGGCATCCTGATTATGTAGGAATGGCCTAACTAGAGCCAGTACGAAGAACGGTAACCAGCATATAGTAAATGCACTCATTATGATTCCAAGCGTGGTAGAGGCTTTTCTTTCTTTGGCAAGTTGGAAACGTAATTTCTTTGTATTGGTACCATTAGTAACTGGAGCGTCTTCTACGTTCTTTTGTCGGTTTGGTCTCCTTGTACTCTGTAATAATAACAAAAACAAAAGATATTTAGATTTAACTGTAAATTATACAAAGTTAAAATTCTAATTTTAAAAACCGAAAAATATAGACACATTTAATATAAAATATTTGTACAAAACGAAAAACCTTCACTACAAATAACCCTCAACTCCAAAACTTTTAATGGATAACCATGGCTTGTGATATATCAAATTGAAGGACAGGGGAAACTTTACATGAAACTCTTGATTGGAGGTACTAAAAAAATCCAAACAGGTTTATAAACTGTACCAGAAAATGTGGTCTGAATAACATTGAAAACCACCCCTTTCACCTCCAATCAAACCCCAACTCCAAAATTTGCTATCGGACTTTTGATATTGTCAAATTAAAGTGAATCAACAAACAAAGAACTTTGGTGCTAAAATTTTTTTTAAAACAGCCTATGAGTTTATTTTATATGATTAAATATAATTTTGGTAGAATTGTACAAAACTTACGTAAAAACAAAAAACTAATTTTTAATGAAGAACTAGGTCGTACACTACCTTTAAAAATAAAACAAAACTATAAAATTAATAAAAGGTGTTAACTTAACAAAAATCATAGGATATGTTCAGAAAATTCACCATTTCTCTCAAGCAATAAAAAAAGTCTGTTTTCAAAAAATCGGTTGTATTTAAAATAATTTATGTACAAGATCCCTCCAGCTAATCTACAAGACTTAAGAAACAGATATGTAAAGCGATACCCCGCAAAAATGTTACACAAAAAAAGTCAGACTGTATTTCGAAAGCTCTTTTATTCTTGCTCTTACGATGCAGAACGACTTCTTAACCATCATATCCCCAAAACAAAATATATTATTTTAATAAAATTTGTTTTAAAAATATATAAATAAATTAAACAAAAATTTTGCATTAATATATTTATCTTGTACCTTAAAGTACATTTTTTTAAATTCATGGTTATTTTGTTATTTCACAGCTAAAAGCTGGTGGGAGTGTTAGTAGAATTGCAAATAAATAAATCAACTCAATTTCATTTGATTCAAAGAACAGATGAAGGGGGAAAAAAAGAGAAACTTAACTCCGCTTCTCTCAAAAAAAGTATAGATTTGATTTTTTTAAATCTCTTAAATGTATAAAATAGCTTTGTAGGTAACCACTGATTTAAAATTTTTTATATCTTGCATTAGATTGCTAGCACATTTCTGCCCTTTTATTTAGAGATTGCCCATATGGCATTAATTTTATTTTAACTAAGTTAAACAACAAAATTTAGTTATTTACTCTTCTCTGTTACTAATTGAATTACCCAACATTTCTTTTGTTTAAATATATATACATATTTTTAGTGGTTTATTTATAGTGACAGTGAACCTTCAAATGTCCTTTGGGATTGAAGATGGTGATCAACATAAGTCGTATTAAATTAGAACTTCCAGACTAGAGGGCAAGGAATCAATTACTGCAGGTATGGAGCTGTTGGGATCATTCCATTTGGAAGAATAGGCAACAGGCATTTGTTAAAAGGTCTACGAAACTAATTGCAAGTGGAATTAGTACAAATGGTAACTCAACATATTAGTTGTAAAGGGGATGAATCTTTTATTGACTCCTGGTCACATGTGTGTGTATAGGAGCTAGCAAATAGATGATCTGGTGAATGTGGGATATCTGGAAATTTATGGACAGATTGTTGGCAGGTTAAGAGACAGTTGTGATTTCCCGATGAGAGTAGAGGACGGACCCTATTCAGACTGAACAGGGGTGAAATTAGGATTATGAATGGTCTGTTGTCACGACATTGTTCCCTGAAAGGATATCTCAATATAGTTGTAAGAGATGTACGCATTATGTTATAGTTGAGGGGAGATTGGAACAAAAATTCCCTTATTGAAAAACTGCTCCGGCCACAGACTACTTCATTGGAAATTATTTGTAGCTCTGAAGCTAAATCTGTTCTTAGGAAAAACTCTTTAGACTCTGTGAAGCTTGTCAGGACTACATGTGGGTTAGAGAAAAAGTAAGTATTGTTTAGTATGTAGACCAGAAGGATTAACAGTCACAATGTAAACAATAATAATAAAACAAGAAAATAACACAGAGGTAAATATATAATACTTCCTAGTAATTAGAGATCACTTGCTATTATACCCTTCATTCGTTCACTGTAACTGTTTAGTCTTAAAATATAATATTATGATAAAAAAATATTTCATTAGGATGACATTGTAAGTTACCCTTAATTTGGCACGGAGGGTTTTGGATGCTGATTGGAGCATAGGACATTGAGATTCATTACTTCTTCGGGGTGCAAAACATCTGGAGTTACTAGGAGTTACTGGGGGAATCCCAGAGCTGTTTAGGCCTCCACTACACTATGGACAGAAAATAATATTTTAAAAATAAATGTCATATTTTCAATGGAATTGTGGAATATAGTTATTTAAAGTAGAAATCATGTGAAGTTACTGGAGCACTTCTAGAGAATTTGAGGAATATACAACAATGTGAACATGAATTAAATGATAAATATTTATTATATGTACAAAGGAATTCTCTACAGTGGCATGCAGCTGTAGTTACTAGAGTACTCCTAGAGCTGTTGAGGTCTCTACCACTCTGTGAACAAAATATAAAAGAAAATTACAGATTCTTATGTGATCAGAGGAATGGACCTCATAATGAATTACAGTTTCAGTTACTGGAGTAATCTCTGAGCTGTTGAGGCCACCATTTTCCTATGAACAGAAAGTAAAAGGGAATTATAGAATCCTATTATTTCAAAGGACTTCATTTCCGTAATGGAAAATGGCTGGATTTTCAGGAGCAATCCTAAAGTAGTTGTCCACTCTACACAGTGGACATAAAGTAAAACTATATATATATATATATATATATATATTCAAAATAATTCCAATGAATTCATTATCCTGTAAAGAAAAAAGACAATTATTGAATTGCATTGAAGGAATTATTGAATTCTTCATAGTGGAATTCAACAGCAGGTAACTCAAAGCAGTAATGGAGGAATCTCAAAGCTGTTGATACCCTTTAGAATCTGAAGGAAAGTTTAAACACATTATAAGATCTTATATGTTCGAAGGAATTCATAGGTGAATTCAGCTAAAGTTAAAGTAGCAATGAAAAAAGTTGTTGGGGCCTTCTATACACTATGAACTAAATTTAGGTTAGTTTATGTTGGATGGTGTAAATTCTTTATAGATGAATTCTGCTGGAGTTACTGGAACAATTCCTAAGCTGTTGAGGGCTCCACTACTCTGTGAAAAAAAATTAGAGAATTTTTTTGTTCCCATGGATAATTATTTAGAGTGAAAAATAGCTGGAGTAATTCCAGCGCTGTCGACGCCCCCATTAAAATGTGAACAAGAAGAGAAAAAAAGTTATGTAAATTTATATGTTCAAAGGAATAATTCTTCACAGTCAAAAACAGCTGCAGAAAGAGCTAAACACCAAAAAAGCTGCAGCTCCATTAAACCACCAAAAATTGTGTACATAAAGTAAAAGAAAATTACAGAATCTTATACGTTGTTTAAAATTTTTAACACTAGAATACAGCTGCAGTTACTGGAGAAATCCAAGAGCTGTTAAGATTTACACTACATTGTTAAGAGAAAGTGAAAGAAAAATATAGAATCGAATGTGTTATTGTGAATAATTCTTTACAACGGAAATCACCTCTAGTTACTGAAGCAAACCTATCTCTTTTGAGGCCTCTACTAACTAGACGTAAAAGATAACTATATAATATTATTTATTCAATTTGTTTTTTCTGCATGGGACCAATAACTGTAGTTACTAGAAAAATCCGAGAGTTTGCAAGACCTCAACTGAATAGTGAATATAAACAATATATTGTAGTATCTTATATGTTTAAATCAATAAATCTTTACGGTGTAAACACCTGGAGTTACTGGAATGATCCCTTAGTTGATAAGTTAGTACCGACCTACGTTTATTTAACCTAATTATCGAACTGTAATAATTATGATTACAATAGCAGATCTACTAAGAAAGAAATCACGGGTTACTTCCATTTTTACAAAGTGACGATTTTTGTTCTTTTTGCAACTATAGATAAGTGCTTATTATTATTATTGAGTAGGTTGCTTGTCTTCTTTTACTTTCAAACAGTTGATATTAATGATTCAATGCTATAATGTGTTATCATAGATAACATTTATACACTCCTCTTTGACAGTCTTTTGTACGGTATTACCCACACGGTAAACAATGACGTTAAGTTAAAACGTATACATTTTCCTCAACAAAACCAATAACAATCAAAATACTGTATGATTATTTTAACGTGTTCAGCAGTAATAGGTGCCTGCACATGAGCCTCTCATAGAACTTTACTAAGACTAAGGCCACAAGTTAGTGTGGTTTTCATCACAAGTTACAGCGAGAAAACTGACTAAAGATGTAGATTGATTTCCCGAGGATGACATAAGCGTGAAATGCATCAAGTTTATTCTTTGTAGGTTTTTATTCACGTTCGTTACCTCGCCATACATGCAAGAACACACACTGTGGTAGTTTGCTATAGTGTCTGATATTTAATATCGTTAGAAATTAAAATATTTGTTCCAGTATATTCTTTTACTTGTTTATTCTAAAACACTTTTAATAATTTGCTAGGAACGTACTCTGTATTATTTGGAATGGAATATTTGTGCAGGGAATTATTTTGTCGAATCCCAGTAGGCCACTACTGTATTTCCAAAAATGAGAGCATCGGAAAAGTTTGATTTTCAAAAGTATGCAACATTTGCAGTATTATCTTCTTAGAACATTGTACACAAGATCTATAAGTTTCCTAACATTAGCTATTGCTTATAAATAAAAATAATCCTCTCCCTATCCTCAGTTGGGAATGACGTGGAGTTCGATAATGACTCCACGATATCAGTCTTTGTTCGCAAATTGTAATATTCTGATACACATTTGTCGAATTTGTCTGGATTTATTTTAAGCTTATCATGTCAAAGCAGAAATTTCTCCTTGTCTGACTTTCAGGGTTAATTTTGGATTGATTCAATATTTTCTCTGACATCGACGAACAATAAATACAGTACGTAATGCAACAATTACATTCCTAATAATTTTAATTTATAATTTTTCAGGGATAAAACTACTGCAGTCTTTTTATAAAGTACACAGAGATGCATATTGTAAATATTTTACTATTTGTAAGTTATACTCTCTTTAGTACAGACGGAAAACACGTATAATTGTTCATATCGTAATAAGATTCTACAGTTGCATGTCTTCACGCATGGAATACAAAGTGTAAACACGCACAAGTGGTCTTAGCCACAAACTTCCTGAAAGAACTTTTGAGAGTATTAAAATTTGGTTTTACGAAAATTGATTCATGAATTTTATTATGGTTGGTTTCAAAGATATTATAAAATCCGCTATGATTTTATTATTGCCATGGATAAACCATTATTAATGGAATAATGCATTATTCCATCTCAAATCTAATTTACATATAAATAAATATTAAAGCATGGCTTGTGAGATAATATTAATTATATAGTTTAGTTGTTGTAGCTCATGTATCACTGAGGATGGCGACTTTGTCGTTGAAACGCGTTTGATTGTTTATTTTTAAAATATAAAAAGAAAAGTTATATGTACCTCAAAGACACTGTTTTGTAAAACTCTACTATTTATTGAGTATTGCCGACCATTATTTTGCCAGTTACGGTATTTCTTTAGGTAAATATTTAAAAAAAGGAAACAATTTATATGCCTATAGGACAAACACGATACTTGTTGAACTTTAGGTAGAAGATTGGAATGGGGTGTGAACGAGAGGTTTCATATAGCCTAGTCAAAGGTTGAAGGAGCAGGGATTTGTGAATTATTCTATCTGATCGTTCAAAACTAAACTAGAATATTTACAAATTAATTTCTTTTTTTAATTTCTGAATTATTTAAATTCCTACTTTTTGATTGCCATGGAGAATCTTAATATTTAAATTAGAATAAAAATATGACACTTTATGATTTTTAAAAAAGCTGAAAAATTACAATTATTATAACTCAATCGTAAACTCCTTTCATGCACTACAATCCTACAATTGAAATCACGGCCTGTTTGACGTACGTCAACTGCATTACAGATATTACTTGTCAGTTTATAGATAGGTGTACAGCTGTGGTGTGTGCATATTATCTATTTTAGAATTTCCTCACATTTCCCACAAATTGTATTTGTTAAACTGCCTCGTAAATTCCGTAACTGACGAAACCATAGTCAGCAAGATAAAATAAATTGTAGATTTTACGAAATATTGTGTTTGGGTTTCCTTTAACGTGAAGTTCTATCAGGTACCTTCTGTCTATAGTATAAAATAAAATAAATCTTGAATGCCAGATTATCTTAAAATGTATAGCTTAATCACAATATAATCCTAGCACTCTCTTTCAAGTTGATAAATTAAAACTATTACACAAAACACAGAAACAATTAAATAGTATAACATATTATAGTCCTTAATTAATATAAAATACTTAAAAAAATATAATTTAACTACAGCAGGTCATAAATACTTAACCATTAATCAGCACAAAAATAACTAGTAAAACACATAATAGTTTATAAAATATAATAATTAGGAGTTATTGTCCTGGTCTATCATTATATAAATGGAATAAAATAAAGAGTTACTTACAGTCGTATTTGTACTTGTGGTACTCGTTCGGTGGTGTTGAGCTTTGACTGTTGCTGCTGGAGTTGATACTGCTGGAGAGCTTCCAGTTGATACATTTGCAGCAAGTTTTGCTTCTGGTGGTCCCTCTCCATTTTTAATACTAATTTCTAAGTAGCAATGAGTAGTTTCCAGATGGCTTTGAGCCCTTCTTTCTTCGAGTACAATCTTCCTTGCAGCTCGAAATATTTTATAATATACAAAAATCATAACAGTTAGAGGTATGTAAAACGAACCCAACGTCGCATAAATTTGGTAACCAAAGTCTTGACAAACTAAACAATGATTTCCTCCTTCGTGTTTATTACCTAGTATTAACAAAGGTGGCAAGCTAATGCACGCTGCACCTAACCACACCAACGAAACACATGCTATCATCCTTCTAGGAGTTCGTTTTACACCATACTCCAATGGTTTAGTAATAGCGTAATATCTGTCTACGCTTATCATACACAAATTTAAAATCGACGCTGTACACGACAAAACGTCGAAAGAAACCCAAACATCACAGATAATAGGTCCAAAGTTCCACCTACCTAATATTTCATACAATAATGCCATAGGCATAACTAAAATAGCGACACACAGATCAGACACAGCCAACGAAACTAGTAAATAGTTACAAGGTCGTCTGAGTTTACGGACCAAACAGACGGCAACACAAACTAAAATATTCCCAACTATTGTCACAATGATAACACAGACTAACACGAATCCGATGATTAGAGCTTTTATAGGCGTATAAGGAGAATCCGGGCCTGGAAACCAGAAATTTGAAGACGGATTGGAAAGATTATTCGAAGAAGAGGTAGAGTTGTCAGATGTAGTGTTGGTGAATGAATCCATACGATGGTTTCGAAAGCCTTTGTGTTTTATTGTCAGAGGCGTTTAATTAGAAAACGGTATCATTTTAAGAGATTCAAATGGTCTGAATGTGTATAACGATGAGGTATGAAATCTTATTGTGAGGTATTGCTAATAGGGCGAGTTACTATGGCAGTAAAACCTTTCGAATAAATTGACTTTTGGAGGTATGTTTAAATTAATATGGTTTAAAAATTCGATGTTCAAGAAACAATAATTTTTGTTGTACTATTTACATATATTTGGATACTAAACCACGACAATATATCTTCTAACCAGTTTTCTGATGTTTCTCATTAATCGTAAAAGAGTTTCATAATGGACAGAGTCGTTAGAGGACAAAGATGTTTACTTTAATGGATGTGTCAGAATAGCTTAAAGGAAAAATAACGACTCTCTGAACTCATTCTTCACGAAAAGGGATTAGAATTGTTGATTCCTCCGTCCTATATACAAGTCTTTGCCAAGAATTCAAATAATAACTATTCAGTTCTCTCTTGTTAAGATAAGATGAATTTCACTTTTTGTAATTACACCACAATATTAACTTATTGATAAAGTTATCACTTGGTTAATTGGACTTAAACTAGTTTTCTCTTTATAATCTTGCAGTAGTCATATCTATAGAATTCAGTAAACGATCTCTTCGATGAATGGGTGGAGTTTCTCTTGTTTTGAAGTTATCCATTGGTGAGTTTTCTTCCATTTTATACCTGCAATATGACAAAAACATAATTAAAAATAATATAGCTCTAAATTAAGAAAAACGTTTGTTCAAAGTTAAAGGTACAATTAATTATGCAAAATTTCCGCAATATGAAAACACATTAACAAGGCGACCTTTCAGTATTATGCTCGATTTCAATAGGCACAACAAACTCCTAGAAATCATTGTTTTAAAGTTACTTGGTTATGATAAATTGTTCATGTTATTAAATCAGTTAGTCGGATATTTGTCATCATTTGTATCTATACAAACTAACACACTTTTTCAATGGTATGAATAAACTCCCGTTATCAAAAAAATTATAAACCTCAATGTAAACCTTTTAGGTTTACGGGAGATAAGGGTTGAGAATGAGGAGCAGACAGGTTCGATAAAGTAGGAGCTAAGTGCCCCTTCACCCCCAGAACCTTCGAATGGAGTATCTTTTAATTTGGCAAATAGGTGTGTTTTCCAATGTTTCTCGAAGGAACATTAGAAGGCTTGGGAGAGGGCTTCTAACAATTCACTGTCGTTGGGGATGACAATGTACATTCTAAGAGGATGCACAGGGGTCCTTCAAGGCTCAATACAGAAGAAACCCTTAAGGTGAACAGGTGACACAGACGGAAATTTGTTGAATAATTATTCACGGGTCACTGGATGATCTGTAGTCATCTACTCAGAATGTACCAGTCTTTCTGAAATGAGGTGAAGCTGAATAGAAAATTCAATACAAAATATTTGACGCTCAGTTTTGAGCAAAAAACGGATTGTGATCTTAGTTTCTAAGTTGATATATCAGGATAACAAAATATTTCAGGATGCTCATATAGGATAACAGGATAGCATCCGAAGTAACTCATTTTTTCTAAAAACCTGAGATTGGATTGAAAAGGAAGGACCTGTGAATGAGGGAGCCTAATAAACTTCATGTGTGATCGTTATTATAACAAGTGACAAACCTAGAGCATAAAAATTAAACACACCAACACAACCTAGTAGCTATGTTGGAAACTAAAACTAAATAGACAGTGCCAGATTTAGTATTACTTTCCAACATGACTACTAGGCTGTGTTGGTGTGTCCCACTTTTAAATGGCAGCTCATTGAAATTAAGTAAAACTTCATTGAGGCAAAATATGAACATCCACATTCAGGTGGTAAATAACCCCAATAGACAACCAATGAGCTGCCATTTTGTACTGGGTTGAGATAGAAAGCTCTGGTTTCCACTGTTCTTCTTCTTTAATCAAGGACTTTAAAATGAGGTGTCACTTAAAGGGTCTTTACATTTAAAAATTTTGAGCTGCCCCCCAAAAATCCCATTTTGGGGAAATGGGCAAAGTTGTAGTAGTGACTAAAAAGTTCACTTTTATTTCCTAGAAAGGTGTTCTGAGTTTCATTTTTCTATCTTTATCCATTTAAAATTTAACAGGGTGTATCCATACTTTTGACTCACACTGTACAACCAGATTCTTTATATATAATGACCAAAAGTTGATTTCTTGAGTATTGTAGGAAATTTTAAATTATATTGGTAGATCAAGAGGTATCACAGAGAAAGATAATATATCTACAAAATTTTTTGTAGAGTTTTCTGAACCTTGTAATTGTTTATATCACTTCTTTCTTGACGTCGGTTAGGTCCTAACGGCCTCGTAAACGTGTATTAAAAACCTTAATAGCTTCGCTCGTGTCAGTGATTCCTCCCTCCCTCATCTTGTAACTATTCGAAGATCATATTTTTTTGGGAGGTCAGGTTTATAAATTACATTTTTGACAATAACTTCTCTATTTGCCATAGTTGAGAGGTATTCTGGTAATCTGCCAATTATTATATAATTTAGTAGGCTATGTTATAAGTTGAATAATATAAGAAATTAACAAAGAAATTAATTTCTGAATTTCAATAGGTTTCTATATGAACACTAAGTCTCCTATACAAAATTTTATCAACCTATCATAATTTTTGTGGTCACTTATTACAACAACGACGACGGACGGAGGGATGGCATATCGAAAATAACTTTTTTCCATTTTCTGAGGCCATGAAATATGTAAAAAGGAGGTTTATTTTTTTTGGAATTACCAAAATTACTTTATACTTCGTATACTGGGAAAGTAAAAACAGGAGATCTATCAACCGAAGTTTCCTCCTTCTAAATTAATTGGAAGACGATTTTATTTTAAATTACTGCGCATTTAAATTTAATCCACGTACATAAGTCAAGAGAGGATTTCGATTATAAAGTAAACATCTATATATTAAGTAACAATCATTATTAATGCAGTTTTTATCAGGAAAATCATTTTGGAGTTCATCGCCACTGTAAAATAACGAAACTTCCAAATATAACCTTATAGAACGCTTATATAACATAGAATACAGTTCTGTAAATCCAATTATTGGTAAGTAATGAGCTAGTAGAGTTAAGGTAATATTACATACTGCCATTTTGAATTGTGCCTACAATTTAATACCTAAAACAAAAACTCGAACACAAGATCTCACAAAAACTACGTTTATTCAATCAAACGCGTTTCAACGACAAAGTCGCCATCTTTAGAGTTACAATCACAAAACTATAACAGTTATATTTTTGTTATTGTAGTTCATTTACCACTGAGGATGGCTACTTTGTCGTTGGAACGAGTTTGTTTGAATAAACGTAGTTTTTATGAGATCTTGTGTTCGAGTTTTTGTTGTACATAAAATTATCTCACAATTCAAGCTCAATATTTATAAATCAGGTTTAGATGAAGGTTTCAATACAATACCCTTAATAGTGTAAATTAATTTTCTAATATGGACTACATCACATCTTGTCTTAAAATTTCATTTAACAACAGCCCCTCCCCCTCAATCAGGTTTAGCTGTAGTTGTACGACTACTTTCAAAATCAACGCTTTTATGTTTAGATAAATAAATGGTACAAAAATATTGCACAAAATTTCAATCATCAAAACCAACCAAAAGTAAATGTTACAAAAACTTTTTCAGTAGACTACTATAGCTGTCAAAAAATTAACAATGGACACGGTTTTTGACAAACTTGTTTCTTATTTTTTAAATTCGAAACTTTTCATGGGGGGCGATCATTTACATTTTTAATCATATATTCTTGAAACATAATTTTATTTCACTTGCAATTACGTGTAATAATTTTAAACGGAATTTTAGTATCTTTTTGCCTTGAGTTCATATTTTCCTAGAATTACTTTAAAAGAAACCATGGCATATATGAGGGATTTTTTTATCTATGCATAACCTCGTAGAATTAACGCATATATTAAATTAACAGAGATCTGCATTAATCAACTCTATGTTAGTTGTAATAACGAATATTACCAACAGCTTGATTGCAGATATACGAGGAACTGTCTGTTTCATTCGTAGTTGAACTTTTAATAAGTAGGTTTGGAGAGTTAGTAGTTAATTAATTGCCATATTTTAAAAGATTATGTTTAATAGGTGTTGATGATATCTTTGTTGTATTTGACATTGAGTAATGTTTATGCATATTTAACTAAAATTAGCAATGTGTACATCTCAAATTTACTCATGAAATAGTGATTGCTAATAGCTTGGTATATATTATATAGTACTTGATATATATATATATATATATATATATATATATATAGTTGTTAGAATGTACTCTCTCCCTCCCCTCTCTCTCTCTCTCCCTCCCTCCCTCCCTCACTCCCTCCCCCCCCCTCTCTCTCTCTCTCTCTCTCTCTCTCTCTCTCTCTCTCTCTCTCTCTCTCTCTCTCTCTCTCTCTCTCTCTCTCTCTCTCTCTCTCTCTCTCTTTCTCTTTCTATATATATATATACACACATACATACATACAACAGTAGATATATATTGAATAGTTCTAACCATCTTAATTTACATAAATTAGAAACTTATAACTGTATGATGCATAGGCCTATCGAAATCAATCTAACGCCTAGGAGGTTTTATATGGAATTGGAAAATATAAAATTTATAAATAAAATTAATGGGTTGTATCCATAAGTTACAGATTATATATAAAGTAAACAAAAACTAAATAATGTAAGAAAAATATCCGCGAATCTCCAACCGGAAGTAAGTAAATTTAAATATAATAATTTGCCTTTGCATTTGCTATTACCAAGTGTTTGGAGTCTATTTTAAACAATTTAATTTAAAAAGTTCCATTTAAAAATCAAAATAACTGGGACAATTAATTGATATGTAATCAAAAAGATAAAATTTCAATGTTGAATAAGTCTGAAATTGATAAGATTGTGTGTGACTCATGTTAAAAGTTTTATCTTGGTCAAACTAGAAGAAAGATTATTAAGAGCATTATTTGTATACTAAATTTGACAGGCCGGAAAAATCTAGCCTTGCTAGTAGCATGTTCTTTCTACATTTCATAATGTAGGGATGCATAGTGTTAGTTTGATTGAAGAAATTAAAAACAACAAATTGTTGTTTAACTTCGAAACTATTTTTATTGTTGAAGCTAAAAATAATTTGTTGTCGAATTCTGATAAGGGGCTATTTCCGAATTGTTAAAATCAACTCTTAGCACACACTTACTAGGCTTGTTGTAACGTTTAATTTTGACTTGTATTATCTTAATATAAATGTTAATTGTTTTTACTTTATGTTTGAATATTAATTATATTCAGAACTTTGACTTGTATTATTTCCTCATATACATGTTTGTTCCTTTGCTTTAAAATTCTTAATTTGTTTTGTATTAAAGTAGTTGGATTGATTAGCACGTGGCCCCCTCAGTATTCATAGATAGACGGGGAAACCGGTCTGACCAATGTTGTCGGTGGAAGGAGTGCTATGTAAGCTTAGCCCTTTATAAGTCGTCTCACTGTCACATTTATTTTATTTCTCCTCCCCCCAATTCTATGTAATATTTATATGTATGTGCCTCTAATGATATCTCTTGTATTTTTGTCTATGCATTTTTGTTATGTGCCTTTGTCATAAATTTTGTTTATATATTTATGAATTTTTGCTATGTACTTTTGAATATGTATTTGTTTATGTATTTGCTTATGTATTTTGTTATGATTTCTGTATTGTTATTGACCACATCACTCATTCGATTTTTTTCATATATAATTATTAATAATTATAAATATTCTTCTAAATATGGTATAAAACATCTACATTGTAATCAAAGTATAATACTTTAAAAAATAGTTTAGGTTGTTTACCAATTCATTAATAAATCTTAACAGTAGTCTGTGCTTTTATGGTTAGAAGATCTTGAAATGTTGCAGTAGATCACCTCAAATTCAAGGGATACAGTATCTGTAACACATAAAACCAACTCGTTAATATAATGTAGAGTCCTAACTCTCATTTGAATGTTGAAGGTACAACTAACAATTTATATCTATAACCTTATCCTAATTTCTATTAATCCAAAAAAATACATAGTGAGTACAGGAGTGACATAACCCGAAGAATCCTAGCTGGATCTCTTAATTATTTATTTACATTCTTGGATTAGATCCCTTTCTTTCATCTCTCATATCAGGTCCCACTTCACAAACTCTTGTTTTCTTCCGACTCAGGCGCTATTCGAGTATTCGAGGGATATGGTGCCATTATTTTTTACTCTTTCTTCTTTTGTTTTACAAGACAATGACGATTGAGAGGTTTTTCGCCTTTACATAAGAAGAAAAATCCATAAATGGGAGAGGCGCAGTATTTCCGTTATTTATTAATTTCAAAACGAAATGCAATATTCATTAGGAAACCAGTACAAGAGCTCACCCTCTGAAGTGATACTCTACATGACGCTTTGTACTGTAAGGAATCAACAGTCAGTTAGTTGGGTGTGCTACTCAAATCAGGAAGTAGGTAAGTGTTTACTTACTAATTAATTAATTAATTCCAATATCTCATTTCAATATGAACCTAAAATTTCTCAATGTGTATTAGGAAGACTTAGACACATTGACATAACTAACTAAATCTTACGCTCCCTGAACCCCACCTCCTTGAATCTCACCCCCACCCTACATCAATTTCAGTATTAGAATTAAGAAATACATCCGTGACCAAAACTAGAATATTGAGGAACAAAAATTAGGCACACGCTGAAAAAAAATAGTTCATTTTAAAGGAAAATAACAAAGTGTTTCATAATATTGAAATGTTAAATAACAAATGTTAGATAAGCAATTATGTTAATGATAAAGTTAATAATATGTTAATGTTAAATAAATGTTAAAAGACATTATGTTAAAACATTTCATTTTTGGGTTTAAATTTATATATAGAGTGAGATAGATAAAGTGAGAGAGAAACGGGCGTTGAATATCTATTATTCACCACTAGACTCTTATTTTCTATCAATCATTTCCTAATGTATTAGATATAATAGTAATTGCAGGCAATTTTGGTTTTTGATCGCAGTATACAAAATAATAAACCAAACTACAAAATAATATGCATTATATGTATTCTTGTAAGGTTTTTAATAAAGACAAATAATAATAAGTCATTATTTTTGTGTGTGATTTTGTCCGCCCAGTACCTATATTATTCAACTTATTCGCTTATTTACGTATTTAACTTGAAAACTGACAAAAACAAATCTTTTAAGTTGACTTTTGAAACAGAGTCTTGAATATAATCCATTTTAATTAAATTTTTGTTTGTATTTATTAGTTAAATCGTGTTATTTAATTACGGTATCCATATCTGAAATAACCTTAAATAATTAATATACAAAAATCAGAAAGAAAGACGACGAGAAGCAACGCGTAATCAACAAGAAAGAGAGAAACCAACAGCGACCACATCAAGACTAGGTCTGGGATAACCAAGGAGTTGGGGGTTCAGAGCACACTCCTGTAGGTTCTCCGCTTTGGGAAAGGTTCCTCTAGTATCTTCTATACTAACTGATCATACCACGTGCACTTACCTCTGTAATTTCAATTAAACTATTAGGCTTCATATATTTTGTAGATCGATCGACTATCTGCTATATTTTCGGTCCCTAGGTTGTGGGTTGTACAGAGCATGCGTTAGTCCCCAATACTGGGATATTATTGAACTAGAATTATTGCTACTCTTCCACTCTAGACTGTGGTTTAATTAATTTCTACTTTCTAAATTGTTGCTTGGATATTATTTACAGCGACAGGGATTAAAACATGATCCGTTACAACAGGTACATTTCTGATACAATTTAAAACACACAAAGAAGTTGCCAGACATTTCATGTTTAAAATTACTCCCTTACCAGAATACATGCAAATTCAGCCATAAATGCTTTCACTATAGTTAGATTTTTCCACCAAGCTTTATTTTAAGGTGTAACTATTATAATTTTAAAGGTAACTAAGCTCCGAGTGTGGTGATTTTTTGTTTAAAAACTTCAAGTTGATAGGCGCAGACATTGGTTCGTACATTGCAATACAAGAAAATACCCTAAATGTAATGCTCAATAGTTGATTTCCTGAGGCTTGTAGGAAATGCTAATTTGTAATGTTAGATCAAAGAGTCTTTATCCAGTAGGGGAAGTTTATTTGAAATAGTTGTTACACAGACTTTCTGAGCCTCGTAATTGAATATGTCATTACTCTCTTGATGTCGGCTAGGCCGTCCTCGTATTAAAAAGTCTCTACTGTTTCTCTTCAAAGCTCCTAGAGGACTTCAAAGCTGTACATGTTTGAAGGAGCCTCCACTCGGGTTGGTGATCCAGCCTTCGTAACTATAGCCTACGAATGTTACATTTCTTTAGGTGATTATGGTTCGATATTATATTTTGACCATAACTTCGCTATTTGTTATCGTAGAGTGATGGGGTTAATACGATTACATACAGAATTGAAATCTGAACATTTAAATCGAATTTAGTGTCATTAGGTATGAACAACAGCGTGTTTAAAATGGCAGCCATTTTGACATTTTTCATTAGATAATTCTAAATTTTAATAAGGTTCTACATGAGCAAACTATAGTCCTATGTAACCGTGTTCATGTTTCTATTTTAATTGTTGTGGTTGCACTTAATTAAGTAAAAGCGGCAACGACAACAGAGGTATAGCATCCAGAATATCACTTTTTTGGTTTCATGAGACCACAAAAACATTAAGATTAATAATAAAACGTAGGTAAAAATTTTTATCTCAAATCTTAATTCGTAAAAATAAGATAAATATAATTACGAAATTTACCTTAAGCTTCAGGTATTTTTTTCATCATCACTCATTTCTGTTGCTTTATTTTAAAAATGAAATATTATAAATAATCAGTGCACTTTTAATAAATGTTTCCTCATCTAACTTTGGGATCTTCCTTAAGTACAAATGTGTAACTATTTACATGCATTACTTCATAATATCCCCTATTATACCTTCTCCAGTAACCATAATTTCCGTCGAGAAATCTACTCAAATAACATCGTTTTTTGAACATTAAATACAAGATGGCGAATTATTTATCTAAGGTGCGAATTCCTTAAGTTTAGTCTCTATAGTTCTTAAAACAATACAATACATTTGGGAATGTATTATGTTTTATATCAATTGACTTATTGAATTAGAATGGATCGGTAAGAGTTCACCCTTACAAAGTATCATGTCTCGATTGAATTAGACACAGGTCGTGACACAAGCTTCGTCACGTGATCAATCAGACGGTGGGGAATAAAATGACACTAAACCAATAAATATATTCCAGAAAGTCTATGTGAAAATACCTTCTCCACGACCAAAGAAACTTAACAGTACAGAAATACGACACACTTTTTTTAACCGATCTTTATTCATGGCATCATGAAACTTAAAGTGATATTCGACATACCGTCCATCTGTCGTCGTTGTAGTCTAACCGAAAGCACGATAGGGGACATAAACATTAAGATAGAAACATGAAATTTGTTATAGGGGACTATAATGAGCTTAAATATTATTATCCTATTAAAATTAACAAAAAATATAATGAAAATGTCAAATTGATGCCCATTTAATCAGCCTTTTCATGTTATTGTTCATGTTTCATGTGTTATTCAACTAATAACACACTAAATTAGATTGAAATATTCAGATTTGAAATCTGCATGTGATGGTACCAACCTGGACCTTCTACGATGAACAAAAACGAAGTTAAGGTTAAAGGTGTAATATCTACCTGATCTTCCCAAAAAAACTGAAAATCGTATAAACACGAAATCCGGCAGGGCTGTCACCGACACGAGCATAGGAAGTGTAGGCTGGAGGCTCGCCAGGGCGGAGACACTAACACTACGTAAGCAAGTGGAGATTTTTTAAATAGACTCATCTATGAGGCCATTAAAAACTATGAGGCCAAGCTGACTTTAAGAAAGTAGTCTATAACACTTTTTTAAACAACTACGATATTCATAAAACCTTTGTAACAACTGTTACCAAACCTATCTACTGAATAAGACCCTTGATTTACCAATACAATTTAATTTTCCCAAGGCACAAGCAACTAACTATTGGTCAATAAATTTAGAGAATCTGTACGTAATACAATGTATGATGGGGACGGGTAAGTACCATGTAGGTCGTCATCAACTCCTTTAATTTATTATCGTTATTTTGTATTTCCACTCGTTATAAATATCACAAAATAAAATGTCAAACACTACTACGAGTAGTTGCAAATATCGTGAAAAGAGCTTGTATCCAGGTTAACACTTTAAAATACCTTTTTTAAAGCTGCACGTTGTATCTTTGGTACATATTATTATATATATAAGAAAAACTTATAAATTTACCAACCAAGTTGCGTTCTTTATGAAATACCCCATAATTACTGTATGTTTCCAAACAATGGATACGGATGCACCCACACATAATACAGATCAGAGAATAATTATTAATGTTCAATGTATTAGCAAATCGAAAAATTCAAATTACGAAATTTAGTTTGAACTTCTTTAAAAAACATTTTCGCAATAAATTTTAATCAGATTAAAAATAAAACTTCCACATTTGATCACTTTCAAATATTAAATTGTATTGAAAATTCGCAATTAATAGTAAATGAAATACTCTAATTTCATTAATAAGTATACGTTTATAGTGACAGTCGTTTACATGTCGATATTTTTCTCCTTGTCGTTTAAAGGCGTAAAATCTTTCGCCTTGTAAAAGTTGTGAGGAAATATCATAAAAGAACACTAGCCCTTAAAAATTGTAATAATATCAGGATCGAAAGAGAACAAGATTTGGTTAAGAGAGACCTGATAGAAAGACGGAAGAAATAACCAAAGACTATATGAAAAAGTTGTAGATTCAGCTAGGGTCTCTCTGTATAATCACACCCGTATTAATTGTCACTGTGGGGGTATAATTGTCGTCTTATTGGTGTTTTAATTAATTATTTAAATTAGTATGATTCATGCAGAGTTAAATCTTTTCTTTACATTTTTAAGATTTTTTTTTTTCATTTTCTTGAATTATAACCTTTTCACAAGGTTACAAAAATATCAAATAATTTATCACATGAATAAGAGTTACGTTGATTTTTTTACTGTAATTTTGTTATAAATTTGATATATGTGAATAATTAAAATCAGACAGGTTGTATCGTTTATCATTCAACAACATTGAACCACCAATCATCGGGATAACAATTTCAATTTTAATGTAACATAGTGCCTTAATGTTCCTTATGGGTAAAGTTGGTTTTTAATATATTATTTATATATTTTTTAGGTTCATTTATGGCTATAAATACTGATTTTTCAGATAAAACTGCACTTTGTTATTTGCATTGAAATATCATAATAATAATTGTTATTTTACTCCTACTTATCAAAGTTACTATAATATTACAATCTTGGAACATCGTAGTGCCAATTTGTGCCAATACCGCCCCATTGTGAAACTGATAATTGCCACAAGTTAAATATTTTTTTCAAACTAGCTCTTTATATTGACGACCACCGTGGAAAATTTCCACTAAATCGGTTAAGGCTTTTCATAGATAAAAATTATTTAATTTAAAAAATTTTAAAAAAATACTGATAGTTTTTAAAAAGAAGCGTTTCCGGACATATGTTTATAGAAAGTTTTTTCTTTATTTTAACACATATAACCACTACCAGAATTATCTCCGCTAATTACACAAAAACACTCTGTATACAGCCTAATAAATATATAAACTAAATCTTATTCAAACACAAATATCTACTCGGTAAATAAAGTCATTTAAGGAGCATTAAACTTAAACCTAATACTGTACATGATTATTTTTCATAAATAATTGCATAAAATAAATACTTGCATTATCAAAGTGAAACACATTATATAATTAATAAGTAAAGTATTCAATATAATTCAGTCAAATTATGAGTAAATTTTTTATTATATATTGTAAAACTTCGGCTATTGTATTACTGTATATAAGTCATTGATTTACTTTCTGTGTAAAAGCCAATACACAATTTTCGTTCTAAAAAATTAATAAGTGCAATTTTAACAAAAACAGATAAATCATAGAAACACTTTGAACCCAAGAAAATGAAACTCCTGAAAAATAATATTAAAACTTTGGGTTTAGTATATAATGCCTTGTGTAACATGAAATCTTGTGTTTTAATACATCCCATCACGAACGTAGTTTTCCGCTCCTCAAATAGAAAATTAATTGTAAATACTTTATAGGTAAATAAGTTTTACAAATTTTCTATCTGTCAGACAAAATCATCTGACTTTTCCGGGTTTATTATTTTTTCCAAAAACGTAACATTGAATTATGGCAAAGTGTAATTTTTTCAACTTCTTTTCCATTTACATTCGTACAACTTACGGGATATCATGGGGGCCGAAATACCTGTGCTTGACATTCTAGTATAATTTGTCAGCGTGATCAAATCAAATACCTATACCATGAGCCACTAATTAAGTCTGTTGGGTAATGGCCTATAGAAGAGCAAGAGTAGCGCGGGATTGTCAATTGAAACAGCTCTCTGTACAAGGCTTTATTATGTTTGGGTGTTTTTTTAAGAGCTAAAGAATAGTTTTATGTTTTAATAAATTTTCAATGTTTATTCCAATATATGAACATTATGGCAGTGGTACTGACATATTTCATCAAAACTATTTTCTTTAACGGTAATAATTATTTCCCTTTTAATAATATTAATAACCCAGTACAAACATAAATATTAGTTTTTAATTGAAGATTATTGGAATTTAAAGGCGAAAGATTTATATTATATTTGTGTATTTAGTCGGTAAAATGTTGTTTTCGTTCAGAAATGTTTATTTATTTGTTTACAAGGAACGAAAGCAGCTAAGGATCTACTATATATTTATTTTGTAATTGATCGTTAATGTATACTTTTTGCAAGTGTGGTGCAAAATTAAATACAGTATCTATGTTATTTACGAGCACCTTATGAACGTAACTGCAGAATAATTGTAGTGCCAAGCGCTGTGACAGCGAGGAAACGAGTTGGCAACCCAGCACAGTCCTTATTGGTTTCATCAAAGTCAGACTGTCTACTGGCCACTTCGGCAATAGGCTTGACTTGTATCTGCTTGTATAGAATTGATTTTTCATGTTACACTTTCACGAAAAAATGTCAATACCGGCAAATCAATGAAAATATACCAAAACATGTTTTATAAAAATGTAATACAAAAATATTTTACAAAATGCTTGTCGAACATTTATATTGAAGTAGATATATATTCTTTTCGTTTTTTCCTAACGAGGAAGCACTTTTTCTTAAAGAATATCAAACCTACATTTTAATGCTGAGAGGGTGTTTCAGAAGGAATAGTACATACTAAGTGAACTGTATCTCGAGCTAAATGTAAGAAGACACTTCATATAAACATAATACCAGAAACACTTTGTTTTCAGTTTGTCAGCCATTTTGTGTTTTTTTGAAAAAAAATATTGATAACCTTAGAAATTATTAAGATTTGGAGAGTAAATTTCGTATACACGTTGTTATTATTCTACTTTTACCATTATACCAAGGAACAAACCTTTATTACGGACATTTTTATAATAGCAGCGGGTTTAAATGTCTAATGTTAAATTTAAAACAAAAACGTAAAAGAGATAAAATAATTTCCTCTTTTAACGACAAATAAAATTACGTTTAAATATTGGTCTGTAGGTCAAAGAATAACAAATTTATCGACACAAAACTAAAAACATAATTTTTTCGTAATTGCAATGTCTATAACACCTAAATTTAACCTGAAAATTTTATCATTTGTAATTCAAGAAAACGCACTTTTTAAGGTTTGGGGTGAAATAACTTTATTATTTGGAACTTTATAGAAAATATATTGTCTCTTGTACATTTTTCGTAAAACGAACGATTTTTGTGAAATTTACCATTAAACAATTTAATCGACTGCCATTTTGAAAATTTACATAATAAACAATTGTGTTCTTGGTATACTGGTAAGTAGTAGCTTGAATATGTGTATACCGAATTTATACTTGAAATCCTAATAATTTCCGAAGTTATAATTTATTTTCGAAAAAAATACGAAATGGCCGACAGACAGAAAACGAAGCGTTTCCGGGCTTAGGTTCACATGACGAATATATATTATATTTAGCTCAAGAATCAGTTTACGATGTATTTACTATTCCTCTTCAAACACCCTGTATATAAATTTATTTTAAATTTCATAATTACATCGTGTATTACATTACTGGTTAATAATGTAACATATTAGAAAATACAACTTAGGTAATTACTAAAATTTAGTTATAACATTACCTTAAATTGTTATGTAAATTAGGTAATTTTGAAGAATGTTTAAGGGTTAACGACATTTTAGAAGGAAACAAAGTCAAAATGAAATTGAAACCTAAATAAAAATACGTGGGAGCCTAATTAAATTGTATGCTTTTTAAAAGAGAATAAAATACAATGAAAAAAACTTAAGTGGACCGTAACAAACACTCACATTACTATCACATACAGTCGATGTTAACTCTCATTACTCTCATTCATTCATAAAGGCTAACTTATCTCTCACACGAACACTAATTCTCAAGTTAATAATTGTACAACACAACAATAAATTGGTGTTATCTCCGGTAAGAATCGTTATAAATATATATTAACACTTTTCTGTCGTTCTTTTGTTCATTTTTTATTATGGTTCTTAAAGAACTATACGATGATGAATGAACAGAACCAACTATATAAAATTCTATTTATAAAAGCGCAAGTTATTTCCGTACATTTTTTCTTATCTCCATTTTTATTTTACAAATAACATAAAACTGCTCCTTTCTTAATGTAAATGTCAATAAAGGAAGATATTTTTGGCTTTTAATAGATTCACAGTTGATGAGAAAAGTTAACATTCAGCATTTATTAATAGAGGTGAATCCGACGTTATGTAAATTATATTTATTAAAAAGTCAACGGTCAGAAATATATATATAGTTTTTTTTTTTTTTTTTTTTTTTTTTTTTTTTTTTTTTGCTGAGCAATCGTCACGGTAGAAGCTTCCAATTATTATGGTTCAAAAACATAATTATTCTGTATTACATAATGAAAGTCAAAGCCGATTCCTTCTCTTTCTCAAAATAGATCATTGGGTAAATTATTAATAATAATTCCGGTTTAAAATGAACCGTTTTTGAACAAATATAATTATTGTTGTTGATGACCAACCGCACTTGATAAAATTCCATGTTATTGAAATAAAACACACACAAAGTCTTTTGTAAATTCTACATTTACTAGGTCTTTTGTAAATTCTACATATACTAGGTCTTTTGTAAATTCTACATTTACTAGGTCTAGAGGACCATGGTTTTGCCAATTACGTCATTGACGAGGTTTATACATAGAGTAAATAACCTAAGAAGAAAATATTGTACATATTATGAGTCCCGTTATATGAAATGGAATCTGTAGCCGGGAAACCCAGTAAGTCATAAACAATCTTAGACATACTTTGACAAAAGTTGAAGTAGTGGAGAAAAAGACAAGAATTAATTTTAATAATTTAAGGTTAAATTAAAATTATTACAACAAACGAATAATTTCTTAAGGGCAAACTCATTTCATGTTCACTTAGTCTACACCTAAAACTAAGGCCTATTTTAACAACATAAGCAGCATTACAAATACTACATGTTAATTTATAAATTCCACTTTTTGCAATTTTTGTATTTTATCTTTAGAATTTATTAACATCTTTGCTAAATTTCTCTTATAGTGAAATATTTGTTTACAACAGTTTTTATTCTTTTTAAAAATATTACCCACACTGTAGCTATTGTTCCCAAAATAATTGATTTTACTCCAATTTTGTGAGGTTATTAGAATTATTGACTACTGGGTAAATCAAATATTTTTCACTCTTTTTAATTATTTTTTCAATTTTTTTTAATGAGGTTAGAGTCGTATCCATGAGGTTAGAGTGGCTATAAAATTTACTATGGAAATAGGTTTGAATAATCAAATAAATTTTGTTGTCTTTACAATTAAAATCAGTGTTGGTAGGCATAATTTCAGCCATTTTAGGAAAACCACGTTTAGTGATAAAATTATACATACTAGCACGCAACTTCCGTATACAGTATGACCAGTCTCGGTTGTAGTGTATAGGATTAATAGAAACTTTGCTCTGGAACGAACCGCCAGAAATTGAATGGGTGAGCTACATACACTCATAGCAAGACGCCTAGTATGTTACTACAACTTTTTATAAATTTTAGAATTGTTTTGTTACGATTTTATTATCGGCAAGTACATGAAATTAAAGAAAAATAATGCCAAACTGGACCAGATAATTGCAAATTAAGTAATAACTACAGAGTTACTGAAACATATAATTATATATTGATGAATATGTATAGTTTGTAAATGTCTTGAATAAATAACGAGTTATTGGAACATTAAGCAGGCCCATATATCTTTCAAGTTGTTTCCAAACGAGTTATTGCATCTTCAACAAGATTTACAATATTTACATAATCACCGAAATAGCCACATCCTCATTAGTTAGTCACGTCCGCTTGTAAATGCGTCAATGGATATTACAATGGTTATTGGAAAACGATTAGTGACAAATAAACCTCCCCCAAAGCTTTCACAAATTCGAATTCTGCCATTATTAGCTAAATCTCGTAACTGTCCCGACTGTGGTGATGTAGTTTTTTTGCTAGATAATAATATCAAGGATCTTTATCGTAGTACTGTTTTACTATAAGTGTACTGAAAAACATCAAATACTGGACACGTAAGCCAGGAGGATTATAACTTCTCTCTTAAGTTACTTTGAACAATGGAGGTCTCGTTCTTGATACGAGAATGGTCTTAAAAAGGATATCGGATGCAAGTAGAATTTCTTTCAGGACAGTGCAGTGGATTAAATCAGAAATTAAGTTATAGAAACTAAAAGAAATAACTGCAATGAAGATTCTGTAAACATGGAAGTCGGAGATGACACAACGCTTGCCTCAGTCGCTGATGAAGAGAGTCTCGTCATTCGAACTCTGAGGAATTGTAGAATCAAGAAGAAGAGGCCAGTAAATGAAGTTGATTCGTTTGAAAAGGAGCATTTCATCGACATGTTCTGAAGTATTACAAGCGTACAGAATTCCAAATACCATGAAACTATGGATTTCTCTGTTTCAGGATGTACCTTGGTGGCAGATAAATTCTGTTAAATATATTGGATGTTTTGAGATTTCGTTATAAAAAAATAAACAATAGAAAAGTTCTTATGGAAAAATTGTCATCTGCCTTATTACGGTGTCGTTTTCTCAGGAAAATCCAAAGCAAATAAGTAAAAACTGTGTGTTTTCTGGATGAGACCCGGTTAAAAGAGAGAGAGACCTGGTTAAAGGGCTAATTATCTGCCATGTTGGCGGCTCTAATGGTTGGATAAATGCTCCCCCCATTCTGTTTGAATCAAAGAAGATTGGAAACTATCACGAGGAGATGAATAAGTTTTCTCAAAAATATTCTTACATATCAACTTTAAATAAAATCGATCTAAACGTTTGAGCTGAAGAGGCTCCTGTGTACACAGACAGTAAGACAACAAATTCCAAAAATCACTTTTATGACACAACCCAATAACGGACATATCCTAAAAAAAATTCGAAATGGATTTTTTGAACCATCAAATAACCTTATACCTAATAATTGACAAAAGTTAAAATGCGCTCCTGCATTCACTTGCTAACTGAGTAAAGTAATATATAAATAGCCTAATAATGATGAAGCTGATATGGCGAGACTAAAACTCAAAGTGCATGTATCTCATTATAAATTTTAGCATAGTTGTTAAATAATTCATGTTTAAGTCAGTTATCTAATATAAGTTTGATGTACTCGTATAGAGGATATGTCATCAAAGGTTGTAACGGATTGATGAAGTTCACGAATAACATTGGTTACGTTAAACAGCCTGTGCAAAGCGCGTAAATTAGGACAATTTCTGTACTTTGTTATGCACTGTAAGAAGATATTTTTAAGTTTTAAGAGTGCGATGAACTGGAAGATTAACGAGGACGAAACAAATATAAGATCATGGTCCTCTACCCAGTCCAGGCATATAACCAAATAATACTAGCAGATCCTCTAAATCTAATGCCAGAAAGTTGGTTTTTGGGACTCATAGGTTTTCTGATGTTCGAATTGTGAATATGATTACTTTCTCGACATCCGCTAAGTCCTAAGTACCTCGTAGATGTGCATATATTGAAAAGTTATATGCTTACTCTACTCGCTCGTGTCTAGAGGGCCTAGAAGCTGTTCCTTGCTACACTAGTTTCGGTTACTCGCTCCTGCGGATCTAGTAACATACGAATATCTTACTTTCTTGGGAGGTATGAAATTACGTTTTTGCAACAACTTCTCTATTTATATAATTGTAGGTAATTGGAGTTAAAACATTGCATATGTAGAACTCAAATCTGCAAATGTAGTGTGATATGATTTGAATAAGACACGAGATATGAACAATTTATCTTAATTTTTCTGGCCGTTATCGTTCTTAAGTAAAGACGACCACAAAGACGGAAGGACAGCACTTAAGAAAATCACTTTTTCCGTGTTCGGAGGATATGATTGTGAAGATTAGTTGAAAAATGGAGGTTGAAATTTTCAGCGATTACCAAACTTGCAAAAGTAATATGTGACACAGGGTACCTATGTATTTGTTTTAAACAATAAACACACAAGATTAACTTTATTAGTTCAATTATAAACTTTGTATGATAATCATTGTTAAGGTTTGGAACTACTTATCTATATATATATATATATATATATATATATATATATATATATATATATATATATATATATATATATATATATATATAAGCCTAATACCACCGACCGACTGACTGACTGACTCACTCATCACGATTTCTCAAAAAACTACTGAACGGAATGCAATGAAATTTGGAATATAGCTTCCTCATAAGTAATAGGTGCTAATTAAGAAATCTTTTGAAAAACTTTAGCGTTTAAGCATATTAAAAAAATCGAAATTAAATTTTTCTCTAAACTACAGCTTCCTCTACGAGCTGAGAAGGCTTCTTACATTCCTCCTTTTCAAATGCTTGATGTTTATGGAATACAAAATACGCAAAAGTTTAATGCTTTTAGCTAAAAGTCGGCTCTAAATACAAGATTTAAAAAATCACTAAAAACCAAAATGGCGGCTGGCATTTCTCTTTGACCGATGGAGTTGATTCTTTCAACTGATTAAATTGAAATGTTTACAGTTTTTTCTCATATGTTAAAATGCCCTTTTGTTTCAGTATTTACATAAACATGTTTATTTCATTCAATCTATAATAATAAAAGTTAAAGCCCTCTGGAATGATATTAAACCAGTATTTCAGCGATTCAATTCAGAAGCACAGCATGAATAGCCGGAAACAAAACGTCAATTAAAAGTACTACTATAACATGAGTTCTATCACAGACCAACCCCGTACGAAGGACGGGTACTTTGCTAGTACCTCTATAAAACAGTCAAGAGTAGTCCCATTTCATTTAAATTATTCGGTTAAACATTTCCATTAGATAATCACGTTAGTTATATATATATATATATATATATATATATATATATATACAGTATATATATATATATATTACTCATTGTATATCATACACATATACACACGAAAATACATATTTATCTCATATAATACACATGTCATAATATAACATTTTACATAATAATGTAATTTTACAGCAAGTTGCACGGTAATCGGTTGGTTAATATTACTAATTACATAGTTGGGAGTTTTATTATAAATGCAAATTTCAATCTTATTTAAAGTAGTAGAATTTTTATGATCAATGTATAATTCAGTTTTTATTAAATTGTATACGGAGTGGTTCACGACTTGGATGCAAGAGTCCACCACTTGTCGGGTAGGATCAAGTAGTGGGTCTTAGAAAAAGACAAATATCAACTCGCCACAGTTATCAAAGGTTATTCAGAGAATACATTTACTAGTGGAGTGTTTTCCCGTTATTAGATTTCCGAAGTATTTTGTCTCTTTTTCTAGCTAAGGGCGTCTAACTGTGAGTGTCAAAGTCCCCAAGGATGTGGTATGGGATGATATTGATCCCTTTTCGTAATTTTAAGAAATTCGTTTAATATAAGACCTACATGGTGAAGCCAGCCGTGTACCGAGTCATCATCTTGTGTGCAATGATTTTGTGTAGATATAAGTTTAACATCAAGGCTACAATTAGTTCCAAGTGGATTAGTCATTTGGTGAGGTGTCAGACTTCCAAGTTTCAATATAAACCTCTGGGTAGGCTACCAAACGTGAGAAAATGTGGCCGTTCCAACATGGCGACCTAGTTTCTCGTCGGTAAGCGGTGATCCTAAGTCCTCCCTAAACAAACACAAAATTAGGACCCCCCCTCCTAAAACACTTCAAATGGAAATCATAATGACCTTATTTATAGACTACTCGTCATGTATTATTTTTTAAATACAAAAATTATAGGAAACAACAGTTTAAACAGTACTATAAACAGTATCATTATATGACCACAAAATACTTAAAAATCACCAGGTTATGATTGAATTACAGCTATTTCACGATTTTATTTCTTTTAGAAGTAAGGAATACACTCGTTTCGCCATTGTTGATGACTTCATCAGGTCACAAAACACAAACGTAAAAACAAATCAAAAAATAAATGTTACATAATTGATCACGTAACTGGTCACTAATATCTTCTGGGATCGTACCGAGCCGGAATGGTTTATTTAACTGATAACCATTCTGATTGTTGTCAAGATCCAACCATAAATGATAATCAGCGCTTTTGGAGATTAAACAGTGTGATTGTTATAAATATCCAATCATGAGTAATAATAATTTTTTTATGAGCTTAAACAATTTGGTTGTTAACACGATCCAGCAATAAGTGATAATCAGACTTTTTAGGAGTTTACCCAAATAATTAAAACCATCATTATTTACTTTAAAACAAACGTACTTCATTTTATTGTTCTATAATTAGCTTTTTTTTAAATTAAACTCTTATCAAGCTTCACTGAACAAATCGTGAATGATGTGTCTATTTTCCAGTACAATCGGCCGTCAATTTATATAGGAGCAATATGATGATTTCGAATTTGTTCTACTTTTTAATAACCTATTAAGTGATATATTACTCCATAAGGGTTGTAGTTTAAAAAAAAAATTACCCGAAATTTTTTTGAAGTCGGTCACAATAGATCCGTATTTCAAAAGTAACATCTATTATCTTCACAAGTTGCGTTTTTCTTTATTCGCACTTTAAAACTTACAAAAGTGTGCTCAAAATGTTTGCAACACACTGTAGAGTGAGAAATTAAACACAGCCAGAATGAACTAACCTGCTTTGTTTCCGTACAATCATTAATTATCTATGTAGATCTAGCGTTAATTACAATGGTTTACAGTGATAAAAAGGTATTTGTACAGTATCTGGGCTATATTATACAATGAAGATATCTACTATACAAAACCAATCCTGTTGTCCTTGCAGTCATTAGTCATTCATTATAAAGTGCTTTAATCATACCACTCTCTCCGTCTCTCTAATTGTACACTTGAAGTATTATTAAAGAAGTGCTGGAATAAATGTATTAAAGCACAGGATACAAGATCAAATCGTTTAAGTTTGCAGGCGGTTGTTATATTGGACAGTTCGAGTGAAATATTAAAGGACTTGATATCTTATTTAGAAAGAGGTAGTAGACTTGCGAGACTGATTTTTAGTAGAGGTTCTGGAAGTTCAGGATACCACAAATCACGAACTTCCATTTGGTTACTTGACATAAGATCTCTCCTTAGAATCTTTGTGTAACCTACGATGTACCCAAGTTTTGTAAGATAAAATAACCATACATGTGATCTAAGTTTCCCAGAGCCTCCACTCCCAATCGGTTGCTTATCTGTTATCGTTTTCGAGATATCGTTATAATGAAAAGTCGCATTTTTATCACGAACCTAAGTAAATTTTTCATGTGTACGAGAAGTAATCCTTTTACTTGCAATTAAAATATTTACGAGTTCAGTTTTTTACCGGAAGTGGTCTTGCAAAGCGGGAAAGATGGTGTTCTTTTTGCGATTTTGGTTTGCGTCAATGAGTTTCAGACGTCTTAAAACGTAGAAAATTCATTTCGCCGTCAAAGTATACCAACTTTCTGGCTCGAGTTTCGTTATGTCCGAAATCACCTCAGTAACGTGTATGGTATCAATAGTTATTTGTGCAACTAGTGAGCAAAGTGGCACTTTTTTAAACGAGAGAAAAATAAAGGGCTTGCCTCGTGCGTCAATTTTATCGAGTTTAAAAA
Organism: Aphrophora alni; assembly: GCA_963513935.1. NCBI lineage: Eukaryota > Metazoa > Arthropoda > Insecta > Hemiptera > Aphrophoridae > Aphrophora > Aphrophora alni. Next base: position 113,303,389 of record OY740765.1, read on the forward strand.
AGACACTTTGCTCACGAATTGCACATTATACTTTGTCTACAGTTGTTATTTTGTGACAAATAAAAAACATACTTCAGCAATAACACAATTTAATAAAACATTAATTTAATACAATAGTGTTCAAACAAACAATCAATTACAATTCGATCTTTAATAACCGCATTTTTCTTATTTTATCAGACTATTTTAAAATCTGAACTGTCCATATTTTAAAACTAACTACACAGAATATAGCAGTAGTGCTAAACAACACATCAACACTGAGTAGAAGTTCTCACGTCAAAACTGAGGTTATTTATGAATGTTACAAATAACTTAGGTGTATTGTTGCGGAAACGGGATTGCCAACTTCAAAACTCGGCAAACGAAAAATACTCTCCGTGTACATACACTGTCAATCATCTTCATGAATAATTACTTCCTTTTTCAACTTTAAAACGTTGTTTTGTTGTTTATTTATGTTATTTTACATGTAAGAATTAATATAACCTACATACGGGACATTTCCTGTATATTATAAATCAATTCAAATAAACTTAACCTAAATTTCGTTTTGTTTGGTTGCCATTAGGAGTGAGAAAAGTAGTGTGCAAAGAAGTGGGCACAGTAGTGGGCAAAGTGAAACTGTTGAGAAATCAGCTGTTTTGCAAACTAATTTAAATTAACAAAATGCCACTTTGTCAATAACTGTAGACAAAAATATCTTTTCGCTACTGGAAACACGATGATGGCGGTAGCGCAGCGATATCCATTGCTCGCCTTGAGAAAAAGCCGTCCGAGAGTGGGTTTGTGTGAGTGTGTGGCTGTGTATGAGTATGCGGCTGGTGTATGTGCCCTGTGTGTGTGAGTGTATGTTGGAATCTGTGAGTGCGTGAGTGTGGCAGGGTGTATTTAGTAGAAAGGATATATTAACAAGACAGGATAAAACACAGTGCTAAATTGGTATCGTGTCCTAAAATACAGTTACCGCACGTACAATAGACGATGTTATTGAAGCCCACACACACTTGTTATAATATTGAGTTTTGCCCACACATGTTTTTACAGTATTATTATACGAGTTTTAAATGTTTGTGGTAACTTTAAAGTTGGGTTTTCTGTAAATTTATAAACATAATAAATATGACGATTCCAGTCAAAAAAATTTTCGCCTGAAAAAGCAGTCAGTGATCAGCAAAACAGTGCTGTAGCATTAAGAAAGAAATTATAAAGAATTGCAGATTTGCGACAATGATTAAGGTAACTCTTATATATAAATATTGAGTTTGACTTGTGAGATAATCTTAGATAGAACAAAACTCGAACACAAGATGTCACAAAAATTACGTTTACTTTTTAATCAAACACGTTTCAACGACAAAGTCGTCATCCTCAGCTATATATGAGCTACAACAACTAAACTATAACTAACGCCCTTATTTCTACAAAACTATAGGGGCGTGGCCTTAACCTACTTTCTAAATGGGCGTTAACAAGTGCCTCTCGTCATTCTAAAGAACTTAAAAGTTAACATCTAACTAATACAATATTCTTAACTAATCTTATATCTAACAATACAATTTTTATCTTACTTTAATATAAAATTTTGTATGTGCCATAATTCATTATTTAAAGTTATATTACGGTACTTGTTAATATAAAAAGTTTCCCATTCATATAGTGTGTTTAATGTAGTAACGTTATTCAATAACATGAAGTTTTTTTAGTTTGAAATAATGTTTTTTCTCTAAATAATATTTAGCCATAACTGATTATATTTAGGCCTGATTATATTTGAAGTGGGCAAAGTGTTCTTATCCTGACATTTCAATTTGTTTGTCCTATATATTTTTTAGGACATATTTCACAATTTATACAATAAATTTCTGTTTTATCTCGTTTTTGAATTTAATCTTTTGGATTTCCCAAAATTTTACAAATAAAATTTTACAAGTTTTATATACTTGGCTGACATTGCTAAATTTAAGTTAGCATATATTCTTAATGATTTTGTTTACAATATATTTGAGATTGGAGGAGAAAATGCAGTTTTAACCCTTTGTTATCAAGGCATACTGCCCACAAAGTACTTCTCGATTCCTTTTTTTTTATTTTTATTTTTTATTTCGCTTTCTTTTTTATATTATCTATTGTTACTTTGGATAACGATTAAAAATTACAGAACCATAAATATGTTGAAGTTCTTTTTTTTTAATATTCTTTAGATAGAGGTAAGTTTATTAACCGGTGAACCATAGAACTGATAGCTGCTCTTTTATGCGAGGGTTAATGGTGTGAATCCTTAGTTATATATACAATGAAATGCGTTTGATTAAGTAAACGTATTTTTTCTGAGATCTCGAGTTCGAGTTTTATTCTATATAACTCGTATAATGGACGAAATTTGTATGGTACAGCAATATAAAACACAAACGATACTATCCCTCAGGGCTTTACTGTAGTGAGTACAAGCATAACAATCCCGAAGGTTCCCAGCTGGATCTACACCTTTTTTCACTGAGTTTTGTGTTAAATTCCTACTTTTTCATTTTTCAAATTAAGTCTCTCTTCACCAACTATTTTTCTCTTCCAACCCTGACGCTATTAGCTTATTCAAAGGTTATGGATCGTTTATTTTGTCTTCTTTCCTTTTTTTAAAGCGATGATTACTGAGAATATTTTCGTCTTTAAACATAAAGGACATGTTTGTTTATTACATAAATGTTATAATTCAATTTACTATAATTCTATATTATTAATTATAATTACTTGTTAATAAACAATATTAGAGACGGCGAGATACCTTCGTATTATAGAGCTATGTGAAATTTGTTTCATATTCCTGTAAACCTTTATTACAATACTTATTACAGGAAAGTAAAAAGTTCCATTGCCCAGTAGTATTCTGTGTTTTGTACTTTTTAGCTAGACACCTAGGTCCAACATAAAACTGTGGTAATGAAGACTTACTGGAAGAAAAATCATCTGTCGAAAAAGAAGTTGGTTGGATTACAAGCTCAGGAAAGAACTTGCATTAAAAACGCCTTGAATAAAAAGGACATAAAAGAGAGAATAACTCAGAATAATCTGGAAGTGGATAATTAATAGGAAAGTGTTAAGAACTGCCAGGATTTAGTCCGATGTGAGGAACTGGTAAGTAACTGGAACGTTTGATGTAACTTTGATTTGAATTTAAATCCGTGTTAAAAGTTTGTAACTCATTTAGAAATAAAGTAAAAAATATATCAGGGTTAATTATTATATTTACGGATTAAATGTATCTTCAGGATATTATGTACATAGTTTAAATTAAATTAAAAATAAGTTAAATATTTTAAACGTAAAATTTCGTCAAGGTTTTAGGAGTTTAATGTTAAATAGTGTGTATATATTATAGCATATATTTCGAATCTAATAATATTTTAGTTTCAAGTATGAAAGCTGATAAATGTGTTTTTTTATTGCAGATTTGCCGATTTTCGAAGAGTCGGCTTCGTAGAGTAATGTTTTTAATCATGCTAGTAGTGAGCCGCCGCACGCCCAGATACGTGACGGCATTTATACGCTTGATCCTTTATAGTCATCTTACTATTAGTTTAGTATTGGTTTATATCCATCTGAGGATGGTAGCTATGTTACCGAAATGTACATAAGGGTATATTATACTTTCTAACGTTAGTTGTGTTTTTATTTTTATATTTGTGGTTTGGATATTACTTATATCATTTAGTTTATATTTGTTTATGTATAAATCTTCGACATTTTACTTGGGTTATGGGTGGATCTTTCTGAAGTTATGTTTGAGTCTGCCTGATGTCTCGTTGATTGTATTTGTACCTGTTTTAGAGGACAATCACAAGGAACACAACAATACTATTTAAAAAATATTAGTTTATTTCATACTTGAATAACCCTATAAAGTTCTTAATACATGTGAATGAAAACTTAACTACATGTTTAGGCTTAAGTGTTGAAATTTGTTAATTTTTTGTGAGATAAAATTTCCTGTTTTATAATTTTGTTTGTTTGTTTAAATGTTTCTTTGTACCATTTCTCGTATTGCCAAATTACCACCATTATTTAATACATAGGAATGCACGTTTTATTTCTAGTCGTACGACATACGTCCATCACATGGCACAGTACACAAACTGCATTGAATGGCCGCTATTTTATAAAAAAAAACCTTACACTCAAACACAAAAATTGATGTAAGCAGACATACAGACGATATACTAAACGGCCAATAAAGTTTGTTATAAGGGAATCGTGCAAACCCTAACCAAGCGGGCTATTTACAATCAGTTACTAAACACCTGTAGGGTATAATTATCCTCCCACAACATAGGAAATCCTCCCCAGTATCAAATTAACTCCACAATTACTGCATGCTTGCGTGCCTTAGGCAAACTTTATGTTCCGTTTGTGATTATAATAATTTATAGATTAATAGAATACTATTGTTTATCCATTAGAAGAAATGTTTATAACCTTGATAATATAAACTGGTTGAAGGTTGAACCCATGAAGGCTAAGCAGCCTTCCGTATATTCCATTCATTCCGTATATTTTCGTTTATCTTAAGTTTTTTTTGTTTAGGATTTAAAAGTAATATATTGTTTTAGTTTTTCTTTCCTGATGTTGTGTATTTTAATTTAAAGTAATGTATTATTATGTCATATGTCAATTTATTTGTTTTGTTTTAGTTTGTTGTTAAAGAAAGCTTTATTTTTTATCTTATTTCTTTTTCTCAATCTAAATCATGTTTTGTTTATCTAAATGTAATAAAAGGAATCGAAAAAAATAAATTAAAAATAAAATATGTATAAATGTCTATGGTCATCATATTTCCATAGACTATCCACAGATGAGGTACCACAACATGGCCTGTGCTCCCTGGGGTAGATTCTTGGTTTAAGTACCAACGTTTCCATGTCAGGGTGAGCCATCACAATACACATACATATGTATGTCGGTGTACACATATGTGTCGGTGTACACATATAATCTATACCTGAGTCAGTGATGAATAACTCTAAACCAGTATATAGAGATTTGTCAAACAAAGTCCTTTTGAGAAAATGTATTCATGGAAAGACACAAAATTCAAACGAATCTTTCAATAACATCTTTTGGTCAAGAATCCCGAAGCGAGTATACGTAAGTCTAGAAACATTAGAAAATGAGGTATTGATTGCTGTTATCACCTAAAACACTTTTACCTTAGGCCACATATAAGTACTTTTAGATGTTCTGGGATTTTCTGGTAGTAATTGTGTGATTGGACTGAAAAATCGCGACTACTCTCGACGTGTGAAAGTCGATAAGAATAGTGAAGAGGTCACTAAAAAGGCAACAATATCCACAAAACAACATCAAACAGAAAATAAAGATGAGGACCTGGAGAATGAAGATGAAGTGATGGGCCTAAAGTAATGATAAAGTGATGAAGTAATAAAGTTTATGGGCCTGGAAGTGATGAAGTGATCTAAGTAAATGCATTGTCAAACTAAGCTTTTAAGTCTATTTTGCGTTTAATTCTGATTTCAGGAAATTGACAAATTTTAGGTTTTGGTACTACAACGAAAAAACTCAACTTTTTTATGTGAGCTAGACCGTACGCTTCCCCTAACTTATAATAACTTCCCCTAACTAACTAATAAGCGCACTAGTCTCAAATCCTGATTTTTTTTTGTCCAGGATTCGTTCCCGCGAAACAAAGAATGAATTAATCGATCCCCTGGCTGTTTAGGCTTCTATATCTTATCTGGCCTGGATTGAATAACTCCTTCAACAGTTTAGGTTGCCCCAAACTGCTGGTACCCTCCTTTATATTTACCTACTTCCAGTTCTTTATTTAAATTACCCTTTTGCTCAGGGAGAACACGATTTGATTATATTTTTTATCTTTTATTATTCCCTAGGGAGCTTGTTCTTGAGAATACCTCTTTAATACAATATATTTTACCTTAATTCCCAATATAATTTGTAAGCATAACAAGCTGTATGGATAATTAAATGTAACGACAGATTATTGTTGATTTTAACAAATGAAATTTATTTATTTAATCTGCTTTTAATAAACTAAAAATCAATTTTATTACGATTAAAAAACAAAGTTATTTAAAACAACAAAATTACAATATCCTTTACTTCTTTAAATTATACACAAAAAAAAGAAGAAATTTCATACAACTTATGATTTTAATATTTTCTATATTTAGGTAGCAGATAGGCAATCTTTACTCAGAGGAAAATTCTATACTCAATATTATTATGTTTGTAACAAATTTCCTCTTGTTAATCCCTGAACACTAATTTCTAAGCTTTGAAATTTAATTAGTTGTTCAGGATTATTCTATCAACATTTTAGCACTATAAAAAAGAGAAATATCCACACAGAAGTATTATCTTAACATGCAAAATTTTTAATTAATCATCTTAAGTTTATATCCCAGAAAAATCAGTTTAATTCTTGGCCAATTTTGCCTCAATAAGAAAAAAGAGATAATTTGAATGATTTTTCAGACCTTGACCGCCGTCTGGAAGATCCTGGTCTCTGATGTTCCTGGATGATAGGACGATGTTGATTCTCTGGTGTCCGGTTGTTGTCGAAGTTTATAGATGATCCATGTGTCTTTAGCGAAGTTCCTGTGACGTGTTAATCATCATTAATGCTGGATGTAAAATTTTTCCACTTTCTCAGAACTCGCTACAGATTTGCTAATTTGACATTTCACTTCACACTTCGTTTTTCCGTTTTAACTTTATTTTTAATACTAATAATTAACCATTTGAACTTTTTTGAAAATTTTCAGAATAACTTCGGGCATAGCAACACCTTACACATTTAGAATTTTTTTAAAAAGAGAGAGCGATCGGGCATAGTAACCCCGTACAACGTTTTCAGCAATTTTTTCAGACAGAGCGACGAAGTTGCGTGCTGCTATATTTATAGCCGAATTTATATTTCCCATACCAATTTCTTCCCCTCGCAGGGATAATACGATAGTTCTTTAACTTTTATTTTTTACGTAGTTCTTGCGCTAATTTTTCCTTCTAATATTAAGTTTGTTTATCTAAGAGTGATTTACTATGGTTAAAGTCCTTTATTCTTTTATTTTAATTATTTTCCTGTAATTAGTCTTTTTTATTAATGTGCCTGTCGGTTGGTATTCTTGACTCCGCCCATTTATACGTCACGAAAGCATGGAGTTTGGAACTCTACATATTCAAACTGGCTACTGCACAATTCCCTATTGTTTCTTCTTTATTCCTGTTTAGCGGTTTTCCTAATTAATTTTTCATTTTTTAATTACCAGCATCTTATAGGTCTTTATGTCAGCTTTCGCGAGAAGTTCGCGTGGTGTTTCCCGGCCCGCCCGTTCACCTGCAATTCGTTATGCAATAATCGGCGTGATTTTCAGTTTTGGTTTCTCACACCTTTCACTTTAGAGTTTTGAAACATCAGCATTTTGTTCAGTTTGTTTATCAAACACACTAGCCGCAGCGAAGATTCTGTCTGACCAGATCCTGGTTATTTTCACACTTGGTTTCACACTTCTTCGTTTGGGGGGTTATTATTTACTGATCACCCTGGGACTTACAGATTCTTTAGTATATTTGATTCTAAACAGGTTTTCTTAATTTTGAAACTCATGTCTACACCAAGGTGTGGAAACCATAACTTTTTAATTTTTACTTTAATTGTCTATGAAACTTTACTCTATTAATTATCCCTATACAACACATTCTCAAAATGTACATTTATTTACGTTTTATTCAACTTTCAACTTCTATCATTTTTCTTAACTTCTTAAATACTAATTTTTTCAAAATTTGTCTAAGAATCTTTTATTCTTAGAATTATTTACCAAACACAGAAATACCAAGGTTTTTTTATTTTGAGTAATTTTGAAAAAAAATTTAATTCTTATTTAAATTTGTTTCAGCGTTTGTTAATTTTTATGAAATACAGTAACCGTAATTGATCTGTATTGCGTACAACTTGTACTACAATTACACATTCTTTACCATTATTATTTCATATTTTCATAATTCATCAAATACGAATTTTTTATTCAAAATCTACCGACATACGATTTTACTGTCAAAACGGGTAGGCGAAAGTTGACTTTAGACCGAGTCATAGGTCAGTTTCACCGACTCGCGCTGATCAGCAAAATCACTTACAACTCAGCCAAACCCTGGTTGATTAGGATTAAATTTTGATTTTCTCATTTGACCAAAATATAATCCCATACAATGAATTTCCGTTGTAGTACATTTTTTCAAAAACTACTGAAGATACATGAATGCAATTCATACCATGTGTTTTTAGTTATACACCCTTTATACTGAACCTAATTTAATGTTTGTAGCACTAAAGATTTTATATTGAACTGCTAAAATATATAATATCTTTAATAAAATGTTATTTAACATTTTAAAAAATCATAGTTTAGTTTCTTATTGTAATAAAATCTTTAAAAAAACTGGTTAGAATTGTAGAAAAATATCTGGAAAAACTGATAAAAAATTGGTACACTTCTATTTTATAAAAAATTTTAAACTTCTTCTAAAAATGCCTAAATTAACATTACGTTAAATGGGACGTACGACTCCCCTTAAAGGGTGAAATAACCCTGGAAATACTCGGCTTATTACAGTTTAAAAAACTGTACATTTTGAGACAGTAGAGATTATTGGTTTTTCATGAGATGTTTGCATAGTTATAAAATCTGTATCCAACATTTTACTTGGATGAAAATATAGCATTCTGTTCTAAAAATTATGAACAAGATCTTCTTATGGGTCGCACATTGATATTTATGAAACAGTTTTTATAATCGTCAAAAAACTGATACTTTATACAGATATTTCGTGGCCATAAAAGTCGAAGTATTGTCAACATCTTCTGAATTTATCACAAATAATACCTTTTGGTTAATAATCAAAGATATCCAAAGTTTGGTAGTAATCGTAAAAAAAGGAATTTAAGGGGTCAAAAAGTTTTGTCCGATAGTTTTATAAAGGGTGTTTCAGGAGGAAAGTCATCTTAAAAAATGATTATATAGCTAAACATAAGAGAAAAGTCATGTAAACAATGGTCCAGAATGACAGATATATTAGTTTCGTCAGAAATGTTGTGATCAAGCTCAATATTAAAAGATGCTCCAAAATATGGTTGCTCATCTGTCAAAACCAAAAATTACTTATGGTAACGTACCTTAAGCCGTCAAAATTCTTATTTTTGTCTTGTACAGGTTTCCGATAATTTCTCTCTCTATTATCAAGTTACATAAAAACACACATTAAACACACTAAACATATTTTTAAGGAGTACTCTGAAATCGGTAATCCAAAGAGTTTCCTAATTTAGAGTTTCTAAGCCTATCAATGATATTGGTGAGAGTTTTGAAACTTAGATAAGATTATATATATATATATATATATATATATATATATATATATATATATATATCTTGTGTGATAGATCAGAGGTTTGAAACCTTTCCTTTCAGATGAACATTTTAAGTAAGATTTTCTAAGTCTGTTCTATTAGATTTATGAGAGGTAAGAAACTTTTCCTGTGAGATGAACATTATAAGTTAGATATTTTAAGCCTATTCTATTCAATTAGATTTATGAGAGTTATGAAACCTTTCCTGTGAGATGAAAATTTTAAGTAAGGTATTCTATTAGATTTATGTGAGGTATGAAACCTTTCCTGTGAGATGAACATTTTAAGTAAAATATTCTACGCCTGTTCTATTGGATTTATGAGAGGTATGAAACCTTTCCTGTGAGATGAATATTTTAAGTTATATAACATTATCCTGTTGTATAACATCGATGAGAGATTTAAAACCTATCTTTTGTGAAGAACGTCTTAAGTAAGGTGTTCTAAGCCTATCCTATGAGATTGATGAGAAGTTTGAAATTTTTCGTGTGAGATAGATACTCAGTTTTCTATTAAAAACCTTACCTGTGAAATGGTTCGGAGGTTTTATATCTTTCCAGTGAAATGATAACCTTGGCTGTAAGGTTTTTTCATCCTTACATACTCATTTGGGTGTAAACCTTCCTGTAATAGGAGAAACTGTTATGTTTATTTTTTAAAGTTTATAAAAGCAAATTAAGTTACTTTAAAATTGCTTCTGAGTGTACAATAGTTTTATATAAAAGATTTTTATTAGTTTTCATGCATGTGAGTTTTATTACATTTGCTTCTTCCCAATTAAATTTATTATTTTTAGAACAGATATGTTGAGCTATTTTAAATTCATCTATTGGGTCTAATTCAATAGCACTACACTTATTAAATAGGCTATGTTCGTATTTATTGTTATTATTATTATTTTCATGTTCTAGGTTTATTAATTGATAATGGGAGTTATCACGAAAAATCACTTATTTAATTTTATATGAATAAATGATTGTCGATTTCCGATTAAATCATATTAGTAATATACTGCTGTAATTGGGGCCTTTCTAGGACATCATAAGCTGATTCTTGTAGGTTTTGATTGTATAAGAGTATCTTTTACGAGGCATGCAGCAAACTCGACACCCCAAACCTCCAAGTATAAGTAGGACTAGTTCTGATAAATGTTAATAGGTACACATAGTTGATGCATACCATTTACTAAATAAAATAAAACTTTTTCATCAAATATACTAAATTTAATAAATTTTGAAATGACTTATATATTTTAAAAGTAATTAAAGCGCTAAGAAAAGGAAGAGTGAATTCTTCAAAAAGAGCTAAAAATATCCACGACAAGGAAAAATAACAAAGGAAAGTCGCTTCATTAGGTCTAACAGGACTTTGAATCTGAATAATGTTAAACATTTCTTTGATATCTCAAGGTAAATCATTTGTTATAATTCTCAAACAGTTTTCTGAATTGATTCATTGAGTTATAATTATATATACAGTATGATTACAAAGTACCAGCAACTCCATCTTCTAAAATGTTTGTTAATAATTGGGGTACAAAATTCAAACTGTGGTAATCTGACATTTTGGGGAAGACTCTGGTTTTTAATTTAATAATTTGGGTTACCTTTATTCGGGTGAGGGGGGGGGAGTTTTGGGATTAACTAAAATATCTTAAATGGTAATTGTCGTACAATAAGTCAATAAAAATTTCTTGATGTGTGAAGTAAAAATTGGGGGAAAAAATATCTGTCTAGCCAATCTGAAATAATTGGTAGTCAAATAAGAAAAAAAGCTTCAGAAATGCATTTTCCATATATGAAAATCTCATCAGTTTTTAAGAACTTAATTGTGATTTAATGCTTCGTTTTGGATAGTTATTTTTATAAAATGTGATCATTTTATCGTGTACACTTAATGTATATATTAACTATAAATAAAATGAAAAAAAAAAAAAAAAAAAACTTTAAATAACCTTAGTTTTTTTTAATTTAAAAAAAAGTTTTACAATCTTTTAAAATAACAGCAATTTTTAATCATAGCTAAATTTAAAATTGTATTTGGAAACCCCTATTTGGTATGTTGTTTTCGTAGTTTACATTAAATAGTATGAGTTTTTGTTATTACGTATTTTTTTTATAAACCTAATCCTCCAAGACTTATAGACGCGTGAACGCAAGAAAATGGGAAGCTTGATTGATTTTAAGGTGTTGGATTTTTTTTCAACATAAAGTTAGCAATTAATAAGGGCATAGTCCATGATTACTGGACATAGTCCAGTGTAAATACTGTGGCCTGCCGTATTTAGTTTTTCCATCAGGTGTTTTTATATTTTGAACCAGATTTATTTATTTCTCAGGATACCTAATTTCTGACTATATTTATACAAAGTTTTCTATAAATTAAAAAATATATATTTTTAGTTAAATTAAAAGTCTATATCTTAACATTTTCTAAAGTAAGTTCGGTCGTGATTTATACCAAATTAAAGGTCTCTCAATGTTAAACATTTGTTATATTTAAAATTTAGTCATGAGACCGCTTGAATATATTGTTCACAAAAATGACTTTAATTTTTTGACTTCTTTTTGTTAAGAAAAAAAATTGAGATTAGTCTTCTTGAAAATTAAAATATTGATATGATTGAGACTTTTAAATGCGGTATAACAAAATCGGACGTAAGATGATTGTGAATAAGTCTTAAAGTTAATTTACTCTTACAATTAAGTGCTGATTTGATATACAAAGGCCGAATTATAACTTTCAATTTACTGTTAGCTTGAACGATTATTTATACTAAATTCATATTATGAAGAATAAGATAATTTAGTGAAACTTGATGAAATACAAAATTCATTTCACGCTTAATTAACAAGAGGGAATTATGAAGCGCATTGTAACATTTCTATTAGCGTGTAATGAATGAATATTAAAATTGAACCTTCTTTTCTTTTTTGAATGAATAAGTGTAATAATTTTATTTGATATTATTAAGTACTTCGTTTACATAAACAGTACTGAAATAGTTTATGAGGTGTAAATATTATTGACCTATCGTTTTTAAACAGCTTTTTTCTAAAAACATATCTTTTGAATTTAATTTTAAGCCATTTTTATTAACTTTTCTGATTATTTAATTCTTGACTTATGCTTATAACTACATTAGATTTGAGCTACTTTTCATCTGTTTTACAATGCACTGGTGTTAAAATTTCCTAGACAATATTAAACTAAATTTTTAACTTGAAGCAACAATGGGAAGTACGGAAAATATTCTTTAAAAAATTAACAAAACTTCAAATTTCGTAAACCAAATTTTCATTTAACAAACTAAATTCATTCAGAACGAGTGGGTTTAACATAAAATACCTATGAATATAACAGTGTTAAAATTTAATTTAAAATCTGTAAAAAAACATCTTACCTGTAGTATTGGAAAATGGCCGTAATTTTCAGTTTACAAAATGGAATTTCAATTTGAATCAAACAGTAATGAAGGTCTAAGCGCCTTATGAGTTACGTAAAATGACTACAGTATGACTTTTGCTTTCTATATATAATAGGCGCAACTAATTTGCTTTCCCCACATATTTGAAATTCATGTTAATAATTGGCAAGAAATAAAATTTCCATTATGGGAATATAAACAATGGAGTACAATATAATGTCTCATGTGAGGCTTCAATATGTATACTCAAGAATTGTAATTTTGTGGATTTAGTATGTGCTAATGTAGGAGGTGTCAGAACATGCGTACTGCATCTATTGTCTATTTACCAGATGTAGGACATTAGATGACACCACTAGAGTATCTAATTTTTGAACTTCAAACTCTACCACGAAGAAAGCTTATCTATATAGTATGTAAAATAAATGTATTAACTCTGATGACAAAATTGGCAATGAAAGCAGATTTTATCGTACAGATGTAAACAGAAATGTTATGTTATATTATGTTAGGTTAGGTTTTTAATCGTTACAGCATAACGGACAGAAGTTAGATTAGGTTATTAATCGTTATACTTTGACTTATAGATATAAATAAATAAGTTAGATTAGGTTCTTAATTGTTATACTTTGACTTATAGATGTAAATAAATAAGTTAGATTAGGTTCTTAATCGTTATACTTTGACTTATAGATGTAAATAAATAAGTTAGATTAGGTTCTTAATCGTTATACTTTGACTTACAGATGTAAATAAATAAGTTATATTAGGTTCTTAATCGTTATACTTTGACTTATAGATGTAAATAAATAAGTTAGATTAGGTTCTTAATCGTTATACTTTGACTTACAGATGTAAATAAATAAGTTAGATTATATTATTAATCGTTATACTTTGACTTATAGATATAAATAAATAAGTTAGATTAGGTTCTTAATTGTTATACTTTGACTTATAGATGTAAATAAATAAGTTAGATTAGGTTCTTAATCGTTATACTTTGACTTAAAGATGTAAATAAATAAGTTAGATTAGGTTCTTAATCGTTATACTTTGACTTACAGATGTAAATAAATAAGTTAGATTATATTATTAATCGTTATACTTTGACTTATAGATATAAATAAATAAGTTAGATTAGGTTCTTAATTGTTATACTTTGACTTATAGATGTAAATAAATAAGTTAGATTAGGTTCTTAATCGTTATACTTTGACTTATAGATGTAAATAAATAAGTTAGATTAGGTTCTTAATCGTTATACTTTGACTTACAGATGTAAATAAATAAGTTAGATTAGGTTCTTAATCGTTATACTTTGACTTATAGATGTAAATAAATAAGTTAGAATAGGTTCTTAATCGTTATACTTTGACTTACAGATGTAAATAAATAAGTTAGATTAGGTTCTTAATCGTTATACTTTGACTTACAGATGTAAATAAATAAGTTAGATTAGGTTATTAATCGTTATACTTTGACTTATAGATATAAATAAATAAGTTAGATTAGGTTCTTAATTGTTATACTTTGACTTATAGATGTAAATAAATAAGTTAGATTAGGTTATTAATCGTTATACTTTGACTTATAGATATAAATAAATAAGTTAGATTAGGTTCTTAATTGTTATACTTTGACTTATAGATGTAAATAAATAAGTTAGATTAGGTTCTTAATCGTTATACTTTGACTTATAGATGTAAATAAATAAGTTAGATTAGGTTCTTAATCGTTATACTTTGACTTACAGATGTAAATAAATAAGTTATATTAGGTTCTTAATCGTTATACTTTGACTTATAGATGTAAATAAATAAGTTAGATTAGGTTCTTAATTGTTATACTTTGACTTACAGATGTAAATAAATAAGTTAGATTATATTATTAATCGTTATACTTTGACTTATAGATATAAATAAATAAGTTAGATTAGGTTCTTAATTGTTATACTTTGACTTATAGATGTAAATAAATAAGTTAGATTAGGTTCTTAATCGTTATACTTTGACTTATAGATGTAAATAAATAAGTTAGATTAGGTTCTTAATCGTTATACTTTGACTTACAGATGTAAATAAATAAGTTAGATTAGGTTCTTAATCGTTATACTTTGACTTATAGATGTAAATAAATAAGTTAGATTAGGTTCTTAATCGTTATACTTTGACTTACAGATGTAAATAAATAAGTTAGATTAGGTTCTTAATCGTTATACTTTGACTTACAGATGTAAATAAATAAGTTAGATTAGGTTATTAATCGTTATACTTTGACTTATAGATATAAATAAATAAGTTAGATTAGGTTCTTAATTGTTATACTTTGACTTATAGATGTAAATAAATAAGTTAGATTAGGTTATTAATCGTTATACTTTGACTTATAGATATAAATAAATAAGTTAGATTAGGTTCTTAATTGTTATACTTTGACTTATAGATGTAAATAAATAAGTTAGATTAGGTTCTTAATCGTTATACTTTGACTTATAGATGTAAATAAATAAGTTAGATTAGGTTCTTAATCGTTATACTTTGACTTACAGATGTAAATAAATAAGTTATATTAGGTTCTTAATCGTTATACTTTGACTTATAGATGTAAATAAATAAGTTAGATTAGGTTCTTAATTGTTATACTTTGACTTACAGATGTAAATAAATAAGTTAGATTATATTATTAATCGTTATACTTTGACTTATAGATATAAATAAATAAGTTAGATTAGGTTCTTAATTGTTATACTTTGACTTATAGATGTAAATAAATAAGTTAGATTAGGTTCTTAATCGTTATACTTTGACTTATAGATGTAAATAAATAAGTTAGATTAGGTTCTTAATCGTTATACTTTGACTTACAGATGTAAATAAATAAGTTAGATTAGGTTCTTAATCGTTATACTTTGACTTATAGATGTAAATAAATATGTTAGATTAGGTTATTAATCGTTATATTGTTAACTTTTGTTGTATTTAAAGTTTATATCCCCAACCGTTTAGAAACGACGTCAAAAAAACTGAATTTAAAAAAAAATTCTTATGTATTGTTAATGAATATGAAACGTAAAACGAACAAAATAATAATATGTCATTAGTAATTATTATTCTTTAAAAATATAAATATATATATATAATCCGTAAACTGGATGTTCAATTCGGTCTTTTACTTGCGGTATAACAAAATACATTAGGGCCTGCCATATGATTTTAGTAAGTCTTAAAATCCTTCCATAAAAATTTCCGTGATAGCATTATAATAAAGTGCTGATTTAATATACAAAGACCTAATTATACCTTTCAATTTACTGTATGCTTGAACGATTACTTATATTACATTTCCATTCTGAAGAATAAGATAATTAAGTGAACCTTGTTGAAATACATAATTAATTTCACTTTTAATATTCTAGAAGGAATAACAAAGAGTAACCTTTCTATTAGGATGTAATGACTGAACATTAAGGTCGAACTTTCTTCACTTTTGCAATAATTAATAATCCAGAGTTCACTGGTATTATTAGGTACTTAGTTCAAATAAAAGGTACTTTGTAAATCATTTATACAATAAAACGTAAGCTTATTCAGAAACATTTTTCAAAGATATTTTGACATATTGCTAGTTCTGCAGTCATTGGTCGGAAAAAGAACTAGGCAAGTAGTGTGCGGCACATTAGAACCAGTGACGACATACCCTAAACTACCCCTTATGAAGTCATACACCTTAACGTCACTCTCCTCCACATGACGTCACAATGACGTTAGACTCACCAATGACTTCACACCCACCAAGACGTCACTACACGTTACACGTTATATTTTGACGTCATGCTCTATGACGTCACAAAGTTAACTAATTTTTTTCCGGTTGGGATGAGAACTATTTTAAGCTATCGTGCATAGTATTACTCGTCGTATTCTTAAGGAAGTATTCTTATGCCGTCATGATCTATTGGTGGTGTTCACTGTTATTACAGTGTCATTTAATAGTTTACTTTGTCGAGCAAAGAGAAAACAAATCTAAAATCAGAATGGAAATTGTTTTTGGCATTCAAAAGTTACAGCAGTTTGAAGAATGAAGAAATCTAGCTTAGTTAAAAATTAGAAAAATAAAGCATTCCTGCTCGTACAGGTAACGGATACAATTTAGTGAATAGGAAATAAACAGAAAGGGTTAAGTGAATGAGAAAGTGTCAAAAATACATAAGGAAGCCAATTATGTACAAATAAGGCGTAACAACTTCTAAAATGGTGGAAATCATAAGGAAACAAAAAGGGAAATTATGTCAAGAAAAAACTGTTAGGTTGTGCACAACATTTTCAATTTAATCACCTCAGCATTTGTCGTTTGAAAAATTCGACACTCTTCAACTAAACCTCTTACCATCGACATCTCAGGAGAAGACGTCACGTAACTACCTTGGCTTTACTATCTACACACTGCTGGATTTCAATACCGCCCTCTTGGAAGACTCCTGCGTCAACAAGATTATTAAAGTGTTGAAGGTACCAATTACGATTAATTAGATTATTGAAATTTAGAGCTTTTCAAATAAAATGAAATAAATTTAAAACGTTAAATTCTTGTTCTTTAATAGAATTTTTTAATGAATAAATTAAAAACTTAAATTTGGGGGAAATAAAGGTTAGTAAATTATTTTTTCAGCATAATATAGTAACATTGGTCAACATAGTAACGTTGATATCATTTATGAATATTTTGTCAGGTTAATAGATAGTTATAAATAGTTTATTCATTGTGATTGAAAAATAAGAAACAAGTTGCGTTGTGTTTATGAAAATAAAATTAAATTTTCATAATAAATTAAATAAGTTTTCATAGATGTATTTTATTGTTAATAGTAATAAATAGTTTAATTTGAGATTTCAAAATAAAATAAAAAATTAAAGTTTATGTTGTTTTAAATGATAACTAATTGTTTGTTTTAATAATGTTAAATAATAGTTAATTTTGTGTTTCATATTAACTGATAAATTTGCTTGAACAAAATGTAAGTACATTTTCTTTTTTTAAACTTTTCCCTGAATCACACACTTATTTACTTTGACCTTATAATTTATATGTGTTTTCAGAAAATAGTGAAAGTTCTGTGTTTGTGCTCGGTTTTAGAATAAAAATTTATAGAACATAATATTTGTGAGTGTATAGTGAAAAATGTTTGTAAATATTCTTCCACACGGCACGACCTCGAGAAGTGGGTTAACAGAAATAAAAATAAAATTGAGAAACGTCCAACAGGTAACCAAAATAAAATCAAAACTTTTAAAAATTAAACTAAAACAAAAGAGAGATATATCTAAGTAGATTTGCGAGATGATGGTTAGCGAAAAGTCATTGATGATTGTTTGCGGATATAGCATCCTTTGTTGGAGCTTTCTTGACACAAAAATAGAGCTAGTAAAATTGGGGTTAGAAGTAAACTCTCAACAGTGAATAGTGTATCAGGTGAGTGGTTCATACCTAAAAAAATATAAAGGGGCAAAGAACCAGGAACCTGTGATTATCCGTGGCAACACACACGCTTAAATACAAAATGATTAAGGAGTATATACGCCAGTAGGATTTTTCGTGAAAAATAATAAAACTATTTGAACAGTGATAATGCATCAAATCGTAAATATCAATAAGATTTTAACAGGGATATTGCATGAATTCGTGAATAACAAGACGATATTAAAAGCGATATTCTATAAAATTGTGAATAACATAAGGATTCTAGGAGCGATATTTTATAACGATTGTTAGGATATTAATAAGCGATATTAGGAGCGATTGTTTATAACAAAACCATTTGAACAGCGTTGTTACATAAAATTGTTAAAAACAAAACTACTTGAATAGCGATATTGTATCAAATTCTGAATAACAAAACAATTTTAACAGCTATATTACTTCAAATTGTGAATAACAAAACATTTCGAACAGCGATATTGCATCATATTGTGAATAATAAAGATTTTAACAGCGATATTAACATGAAGTTGTGAATTATATTTAGCAAACAAGTGAAAACGAACAAAGATCAAATAAACGTTCATAAATTTCACTTTTGTTTTATATAAAGCCTAAATACAAAATGTTGACATTTATCTTCCTATAAAGCTGGTCAATAATTAATTATTGATCAAAAAAATGAACAATTGTTCAGGAACAAATGAACAAAGTAGGGTTAATATGTCAAAATTATCCAGTGAGAGATA
This sequence comes from Aphrophora alni, assembly GCA_963513935.1. Taxonomy (NCBI): domain Eukaryota; kingdom Metazoa; phylum Arthropoda; class Insecta; order Hemiptera; family Aphrophoridae; genus Aphrophora; species Aphrophora alni. The sequence goes on from OY740765.1 coordinate 113,322,482, forward strand.
ATTAATTAGATTTATATAAATTTCACAGTTTACGTTCCAATTTAATTGCTAAGTCTTGTGTAAAAGAATATTAAGACACGCGATTAAATTTTATAAACACCATGAATTCCACGATGTTGAATGTTCGTTTGATTTTTAATCCCAAAAAACAAGTTTTGTCCAAAAAGAATCCTATTTTTAGTGAAAAGAGAGTTCCTTGATCGTAACTTCTTTTCTACCCGAAGATTTGGAGGCAGTTAGCAGAAGCGTAATTCGTTTTACGAATTTTTATCTTCAGCGAGATAACTAAGCCACTTTAGAGGTGGTATTGCATCAAATTGTGAATAAAATTCAGCGATGTGCAAGTATAAACCATTCGGAAAATTGAACATTCCAGGCCATTTGTCTAATTCATCTGTTTCAAAGATGGCATCTGTTTCAATGGCACCATGTCATTGATAAGAGGCTAACTTTCAGATAGGTTCTGCTCATACTTTAATGACGGGTCCTTGACCAAACGCGGAATTTACCCATTCAGCGTTACCTGCAACAACTTGGATGAGAAGTGAGGATATTCACTGCTTCTGTACATTTTATATTTAGTGAGGATTTGCCTTTGTTCGCCTTCTCTGATATCGCAGTTTTATAAATGAAATGAGGAAAAAGCAAAATAAAAACTACTTTAGCTCGAATATTCTATGAGCGTCAGGGTTGGAAGAGAACAGAAGTTGATGAAGATAGAAAGATAGGAAAGATGAAAGGAGAGAGAAGTGTCTAACCCAAGACTAAATACAATATTTTTAGATTCATCTATAATACCTCTTGACTGTTATGGTAGGATTCACCTCGGGGTTAATCTTGATATTGATTTTTAACGGTGCTGTTATAATTTATTCAAAGTATCTTTTATTAACACCATCGTGTAACTTTATGTTTCAATTTAATGGTTAAAAATAGTATTCTTTCGTAGTTAGTACGTCGTAATTTAACGGTTGAATATTATTTTCTTGTTGAAGTGTTTTGGAACTTCATAATTTTCATTGCGATAGGTACATGACATTTGTTAGGTGAATTTGGTATTATTCGTTATGATTACCATTTTCATTCTTTTTGTTTTAAAAATAAAAAAAAACTTCTGGTCGTCATCGCCTTACAGAAAAAAAGAAAAGGGCATAAAATAAATAAATATTTGGAAGTTCAAGGAAAGGGAGAACAACTAGTGTTTTAATATATTTACTCACAGGGGTTCATTTATAGTAAGTATGGGCTTGGCCATCCTATCTGGATTTATTTCTTTATCATGTAGTTTTTGTTAGAACCTATCTTGCTCTTATTCATCTTTTCTATTAGGCCTCTCTTGAGCATCTCTTGTTCTCTTCTGAAATTACAGCTACCATTTCAAATTCGACTTCATTATCAATTTTTAATTAATTTTAAATACGAATAGAAACAATACAAGTCTATAGAATGCGATGAAACCTAGCACTGACTACGACCAAGAAGGGGTGATTAGAAGTATTTCTGCGCAGACACCTGCGCGCTTAGTATGCGTTATTATTGTACTATTCTTGTCTTCTGTTATCGCTGACAAATTATGCTACAATCACATGAACAGCAGCGATTACCTTAAATAATATTACACCAAGATGGTGATTTCTATAGGATGAGATAAAATATAAAAACAATCATTTAACTTTATGAATTAGTAAAAAACACAATTAATTAAACATTTACATTAAGCACTGAACAGATCATAAATCAAATACAAGTTTTCTTTGTCGACTTATGATAATCTGTAAAAGAATAAATAGACAAATAATATAAATAAATATTAATTTCTGATCAACATTTTTACGTTATGGAATATTATTATTAATAAAACATATTTACTTAAGTTTTTGAATACAAGTCTGTAGATTTTTCAACAGTTTTCGGTATATCAATGTGTCATCATCAGGGCATTAATGTTGATATTTACATAGCTGTTGATAATGCATAGCTTCTTTTGTCAAAATTATTAAATTTATATGAAATAAATTTTAAATACACGCAACAGATTATTTAAAATGTAACTTGGTACAATGCTGTTGCACAGTTTGTACCTAAACTTGTAGGAAAACTTTAAGTAATATACAGTGTGATCGTTTCATCTTTACCAACATTGGTATCTTTAAAACCATTAATCTGTCGAAAAACTACAATTGGAGAAACTCCATTACTTTTCATGGTATTTAAAAATCCGTTTTGCAAAAACTTAAAAAATGGCAGCCATTTTCTCATATATTTCGGCCAACTTGAACAATTTGTTATAGAAAGTTGTGATACAGTATGAAGTAAGATATTTGTAGAATATAATGATTAATAATTAAAATAATGAATAATTATTTATGAATATAGGGAGATGATTTTATATTTTCCACCATCGAGTATATCGTAAATTATTAATAGTCGAAACACTGTTAATGGGGAATATCTTTTTTATGGTATTTAAAAATACGTTTTGGAAGTTTAAAAAATGGGCGCCATTTTCCAATATGGCGAGGGAAAGTAATATATTGGATATCGTTTTGGATTTTACACAAAGTATTAAGAAGACTGTGTTATTCTTTGTGATTGTTTGCTAAACCCACTCGTTTAGGAGTTACAGGCGTTTATAGTTTCGAAAAATTGAATTGTGCGATTTGTTGACTTTGCCAGTGGTAAATCAAGTTTATGACCTATATAACAAGTTATCCAACATATATTTTCTGATGTTGTGCACGTAATATTTTAATTCAGTTTAAAAATTGAATAATGATGGGTTTTAATTTGAATGAGTGTTTTATTTTTGTATCTACTTTAAATTTCGGAACACAAAATTTAAAATCTACAGTATAAAATAGTTACAATTTAAAACGGTCATAAGCAATGGTGTCTACTCCATAGACAAAAAATATTATGTTTTACGTACGTTGTAAACGCCCAATGTCAAATTGATTACACTTAGAGGCTCAATGTGATTTTTCGATATATATTCTTTTTCAATTTATATATAATATTTCAAAAAATTTTCTTAATCATACAAAGTATTTTGTATTTTTACATCAACCTATATTATCTCTTTTGATGTCTCCTGTGTCAAAAGTTTAAAGAAAATAATTTTGGTTATAAACCGTTAAATTTTCAAATTGGCATACTGTGGCACTGATCTTTAAATTTACCTGAAAAGTTTCCTTTTAAAATTAAAGTCCATTATAATATGTTACACATATCATCTATAAATATTTTAAGATACGACTTTCTGTATCTATATAAAAAATATTCGTTTTACTTACATAATATTTTTATATTAATACATCAACAAAACAGTCATATGTCAATGTTTCATTTAACTCTGAAACACTATATCCAATATGTATTTGTTTATCAAATTCTACACATTTTTACCTCTGATAACACACCACATAAGATTTCGTGGTAAATTATTGACTCGGTGTAAGTCTTCTTACATATTAATAATAAATTACTTTCCTCTTTTACTGAATCTATTTTATGTCTCTTACTCAGATTTTAAATTGGCTTGCCAAACATAGGGTTATTTAGAAGTTTATAAAAAATCATTTTCAATTGAATGATTTATGTTGGAAGTATAGTATTTATTCCCTTCTGACACATACCAAAAGCTGTGTTACTTTCTGAAAAACGCCTTAAGCATTATTCGCTTGTGACACACACCTGAAGTTTTATTCGCTTCTGAAACACAATGTAAGCTATATTCCCTACTACATCCTAAATTTTATTTCCTACTAATATACACCTTGAGCTTAATTATTTACTGACATATACCCTACAATTTATTCGCTTTTTGACAAATTCCCTAAGCTTTATTTGCTTCTGACACACACCCTAAGCATTATCTACCTCTAACAAAGCTTTGTTCGTGTGTGACGCACACCCTCACATTAATTCTCTTCTGACATACATCCTAAGCTTTATTGGCTTCTGACACACATCCTAAGCCTTATTCCTTACTGATATACACCCCAAGCCTTACTCCCCACTGACACATCTCCTAAGGTTTATTCGTTTTTAAAAACAACCTGAGTTTTATTTGCTTCTGACACACACACTAATCTGTAATCACTTCTAATTCACATCGTAAGTATTATTCGCTTCTGATATAAACCCAGTTTCTGACGCGCACCCTAAAGTGTATTCGTTTCTGACATACATCCTAAGATTATTCGCTTCTGACACAAACCCTAAGCTTTATTGCATATGACGCACACTTTTAGCGTTGTTCATTTATGACTCACACCCTAGGCTTAATTAGATTCTGACACATACTCTAATCTTTATTCTCTTTTAATTTACGCCCTAAGCTTTCTTCGCTTCCGCCACACACTGGAAGATTTATTCGCTTCAGACACAAACTCTAAGGTTTATTCGCTTCCATCTAATACCCTAATTTATATTTCTAACTACTGAGATACTCCTTAAGCTTTATTCCTTAGTGATATACACCTTATGCACTATTATATAAACTCTACATTTAATTCTCTTCTCTCTCACACACCAAATGCTTTATTTGATTTTGACGCGCGCCCTAAATTTTATTCGTTTCTGACAAACCCCCAAAGCTTTATTCGCTTCTGACATGGACCCTTTGCATCGTTTTGTTCCAACACATAACCTAACCCTTATTCGCTTCTGATGTACGTCATGAGAAATATCCACTTCTGATATATGTCCTAAGCTTTATTCCCTACTGACATACACTATAAGCTCTAATCGCTTCTGACATACACCCTACGTTTTATTTGCTTCAGACACATACCCTAAGCTTTGTTTGCTTCGGACAAACATCCTAAGCTTCATTCGCTTCTGACGTACTTCATGAGGTTTATCTGCTTCTGTGACATTCACCCTGAGATTTATCCACTTCCAATACGCACCCTAAGCTTTGTTCTCTTCTGACACAATTTCGTTCAGTAGACACACTTTATTTAATAAACGTTAGGCAATCCCGAGATACCATAGTTAGATGTACATAATTTTCATGTTCTCGTGCGTTAGATCTCTCCTATCATTCCTATCGAGCTTGATCAACTCTTGACGCTATTGTATTATTCAAGAGTTTTATTTCATGTATTTTACTTCATTTTTTTTATAAGACGATATTGATCGAGGGGTCTATAAACAACAGGAGAATAAATTCCAAAAAATATTTTTTGGAGCTTAGGATATTTCCGATAATATAGAAACAAGGATATTTTATCCATACATCTTTGTCTATGTACGTGTAATAAAAAAACACAAACAAACATTGATAAACCGTATTAGGACTACGTGTAGTTTTTGATGAATTTTACTCGTTACTTATGCACACGAAGAACTCTCAAATACAATTAGTTATCAATAAACTTGTACCTACGTGTAGAAGACAACTTGAGTAACTTAATATGAAATACAAACTGAGATGTTTTAATTCTTCATTAAGAGAGAAAGATGCCTTCGTATTTGAGTTTCCTGTGAAATTAGTTGTTTCTATAACAACAATTTTGTCTGGAATATTAAAATTTATTTAAACACCTTCGTCGTCTCCTACCGCCACAGCATTAGTTTCATAAACGTTTATTTCCGCCATTTTCCGCAAGAATAATCCAATTAAACACCCATGTTAACTTATTTATAGTGCAAGTATGGTGTTGCGCGGTATGCAAAGCGTCTTTTAAGTTGGCCTTCTTAATTATCTGTCGTTCAGAGAGTCACATTTGAACCAATGAAGGAAGACGAGTATTAGTGATTATCTACAAACTGATATCTTTCCACATTCCCTGAACTGAACCACTTACGATAGACTACAACCATTTACTGTGTTTTTTCTAGCGCAATAACAATATTCATTGCACGTTTTAATGATTGGGTATAGTCTACAACTTATATCACTCCAAATTCCTTGAGCTGAACCACTCAAAGTAGGCGATTACTACTTACATCGTTCTCTCTACCGCAATTTAACCATCCTATGCATATTTAAAGTTTGTGTACAGTCACTAATGATTGACTACAACTCATATCTTTCCACATTCGCTGAGCTCAACCAGTGCATGTAAAAGTCACTAGTTATAGTGTTCCTTCTAGCCCAATTAAAAAATATATTATATTATTTACTTTATACTGTCTTTATTGATAGTTTAAACCTCATATCTTTCCACATTCACTAAGTTTAACCAGTATAATTATATGCTTACTAGTTACATTATTCTCTATAGTCTTTCAAAATATATTCTGCTTATTTTAGTGATTGAACTCAGTCGCTAGTTACTGTCTACAACCTTATATCTTCAAACGCTAAAATAATTAAATTAAACAGTCATATTTTAACTTTATTCAGGTTTATTAATTTATTTTTTGCGATGTAACATGCAATGTATAGAGGGTATCTTCATAGCTCACATTAGTGATTACGGACTTGGCAATTTCGAGGGGATATATCATGATCTTCAGCTTTTTTCATGTGTTTTTGAGTTCGATACATCTATCTAATCATATCTCGCTTGTCCAATTTTTCTTCTTCTCCGCTATTAAAGTATTCGAGGGATAGGGATCTTTATTTTATTCTCTTTTCTTCCTTTTTTTACATGGGGATGACCCATGGTCGACTGGTTTTTTGCCTATAAACAACAAGAAAAGCTGTTATTCGAAAAGGACATTAAATGGCGTTCCTAAATTATTTTAGAAAAAAAATAATTTAAAACGGAAAATTTAGAGTTTACCTTTGTTATTAAATATTCATGTATGGAACGAAATAATTAGTAATGGTTATTAAGTCGAAACAACTTTTCAATACATAATGTGTAGTTATGAAAAATAAGCGGAGGTGTTGGTGGAATGGTATATCGGAAATGACGAAATAAAAAGAGAATACTAAGCTCTTTTAAGACAGGATTTGAAGGGAATTTCCCTTCAAAGTGTAAGTAAATCGTGTTTCACGTCACAAGGAGTAAGAAACAGATGTTAACTTTAAATATAAACTGTGTTTATTAAATGACCAGTTAAATCACTATCCTTTATAAAATGTGTAATATAGTCTCGTTGCTAAAAGTATTGTTAAGTGAAGACTTACTGCTTTTTATCATAAATTATGAGATTACCTTAAGAACTGGTATTATAATGTCATATATTTATTCAATTAATTTATTTCCTTAGTAGGTGCCACAAAATGATAAGTCTAACGGCGTATTTTTACTGTGTATCGGTTATTACTTTTTCTAAAATCCACAAAGAATTACCGATAACCTTAATTTATAAAGCAACCTTAATTTACAATGTTTTAAAGGAGAACCTCTAAATGTAATGACCAGAAATTGGTTTCTTAACGTTTGTAAGTATTATTAAATTACCAGTAATTTTAATTATTTGCATTAAGGAAATGACTCATTGCTATTATGATTTGTAACGAATTTATGAAAAATTATCTCTGCAAGCTTCAAACATAATAGATTCGTGGGTTTTTATGTAGTGGTATAGCTGTGCCTTTTAGATCAAACGCATGGCAGTTTGGCGATGGTTCGTGAAACAATCAACACTCGATATTTAATTAATGACCCTACTAAGAATGTTTAACCAACCAACACACAGGTGATAATAATTAAGCTTCGATGATTGATAATTAAGGAACTTATAACTACAAAATATCACTAGAAACATGGTAACTCTAGTCCGTGATATATTGGCCCTTGTGTATGGTTTAATCGAAATACATGTAATTTAACACATACGAGTAATGTTACGACCCCCGAGAAAACCCTGTTGCCACTTGACACTTAATTTTACTCCATGGTTGTAAAATGTACAGTACAGTAAAATACAAATAATAGCCGGAGTCCAAATCTTACTTGTGGTGCAGTTGTAGAATGCCGAGAGTGGCAACCAGGAATCATTGTTCTCCTTACTTTCGTATGGTATCAATTTACCGCTGATGGCCCAACGAGAAAGTGTCTTGCTCGATCCTGAGGATGTAACATGCTTTAAAATGTGTATTATTACAAATTATCCAATTTAAGGATCTTTAAAGGTAATACATTGCCTATAAGTATAATGTTAAATGTGTACTCAAATTTCTATTAAAATATAGATCTGTAAATAATGTTATATGCGCCATTTAAATAAATACGAATATAGTGGTAGTGTTTCAAATAATAAAAAGTAAAAATTTAGGAAATTTTTATGTTTACCTTTTTAAGTACCAAGAACATTAAATATGTAAAAAAAACCATACTTTCAAAATAGAAAACTTAAAAATTATTAATTCCTCCAAGTTCGGATAAAGCATGGCAAAATTATTTCCATTATATAACCGTTTCTGGAATTCAAAATTCGTTGCGAAACTCAGAGATTTCATACTAACAAGATGACATTTCTGTTCTGAACTGTAGAGAATGAAACATGTATGTTGAAGCGGTGATGTTATTTTAATGACGATATGTCCCATTATACTGCAGAGTTTAGGCGTCTGATAAAATAAGTTAACAAATATATTGTCTTTAAAATCAAGAATATATTAAACCAATATGATGAGCTCTAACATTGTAATTATCCAGCACCAGTATACAATGTAATAAAGCAGAACTTCTAAATGTAATTTGATTTGTTAGGGTTTGTAATTATAGTTAAATTGTATTGGTTAATCAAGGAGGCTTATCTAGTAGGTATAAGTTTGTTTAAAACATTTGTTATACACAGTATAACAAACACACAGAACACAATTCTCATAAAAAATAAGCCTAAGTATCAGACGCGTTTCAACGACAAGGTCGTCCTCTTCAGTGATACACCAGCTACACCAATCAAACTATAACTGTTAGAGTTTGATTGGTGTAGCTGGTGTATCACTGAAGAGGACGACCTTGTCGTTGAAACGCGTCTGATACTTACGCTTATTTTTTTATGAGAATTGTGTTCTGTGTGTTTGTTATACTGTATAATTTTCGAGCTCAACATTTAATATATTATATATTTGTTATACAAGTTGTCTGAACCTTCATATTGAATAAATAATCGCAAATATGAAACGAAAAATGAAGGACGGCGCGTCGAAAATTATTTTTACATTTTCTTGATACCATAAAGATCAGTTAGAAAATAAAGTTAGTTTTTTTTGGGAATAGCAACCTTACTCTACACTTCGTTTACTGAATAATAAAAATGTACATAAACTATGAATTGAGCTCCCATTAAAAAATAAATTGGTTTTATAAATAATATCGGATAAAGTTTGTTGAACAAAAATCTACAATAATTAAATGGGGTCTTTACTTTAAAGAGTTTTAGTTACGTCATGCAGATCTTCAAATACTTGGAGCATATTTAAATTGTGTGTGGTCAAAACATCGGTTTTCCTTCACCAGGATTCACCTGAAATCTTATATCTCCACTTATCTCACAGTTGTAGGTAAATAGTGGAACTGTTTGAGTCATCACGGGGATTCAAACAGAAACTTATTGTACACGTCAGTTCAATACTCACCTGGGAGTGTTACCAGATCTTCATAAAACTTAAAACATAGGTTATTTGATTCCCGGTAATATATTTATTTAGAGTTCACAAAAAATTTACAAAAGACAAAATGTTTTCCTATTAATAAACAAAGATTTTTTTAAATGTGTTTCGTATGACAAAGGGTAACCGAGTTAACGAAATCAAACAATTTTATATCTTGATAAAATTTACAATTATATTTTCTAGTATTAATGCGAAAGTTGGTTTGGTTTGACATTTTCAAATTTCTGAATCTTCCCTCTATACATTTATGTGAAAGGTCTAAAATAAGAACATTGGAGGTAAAATTATCAAAATTCGAGAGGGTTTGATTTCTAGGCACCTTGGGTGTTTTATACAAGAAATAAAGTTCTTAGTTTTTGTTGATGTCTCGGTTATTTGGCCTAAAAAATATATTTAAATGAAGTAAAATAGTTAAAAGAGGAAAATGTTTTTGTATATAATAAAACATTGATTAAAACCTGACCAAATTAATGACATAGCATAGAAAATAGTATAAAAATCAAAAACGGGGTTCTTGTGTTATACTGTAAGCTTACAAACAGACAGATATTTTTTTCCCTAGTAACGATTTACCCTAAATGTTGAGTTATCAAAAATAAGTTCTCGAATCACACTCATCAAGGTAGCGTATTTACCGCATGCCGACAATTATTTAAATTTTTTTAATAAAGTTGCAAGTAGGACTGCCATCTAACCTACTTTTCGTTTCAACTTACAGGACAGTGGAAATTGAATTTAAACTGTCCCTTAATTATTAGGGTCGCTGTGCCAGTCAATGAGAGGACAAAAGTAATTTTACCTTCTGAAAATATACTTTCCTGCATTTATTAATTCAAACACTAAAATTGAATATTGCCTGAAATCGTAGTTTATTGCATTACGTTCTGTTTTTATAGAAATCTTTGTGTACTAGATTTCGTTATCTTTATAAAACACACCCATTTATTAAAACAAAGTGTTATACATAAGTACCTAATATGTAAATATTCTACATTAATAGTTTATTTAAAAATTTTATAGGGCATTAAAATATTAATATAATTTCACTTTACGTAAACAAATAATTGTAGAGTATGACAAAATTCAAGTTCCAATTCTCTTTGAATATAGCAATTCTTTTACCGAGGGCACTACTGATATATAATAAACTATTATTTTGACGAAAAGCATTAAAAGAGAGATTCTTGTTGCTTTTCTTCTAACTTAAAAATCTGTCTTCCAAACTCTGAAAATGGCTACCAATTTACAATATGGGTACCGAATTTTGAATATCTTATTTTTCGGATTTTATACAACATTTTAAGGCTTTTTTATTCTTGGTTATTGTTTAATCAACCTACTCGTTTTGAAGTAATATAAACTTTAAAGTTTCTAGGATTTAAACCATTTTCAGGAGGCAATTTCCATATTTCTCATTGTTGAATAAAGATAAAAATTTAAGAATTCGTAGTCTAGAATGTAGAAATAAATGTAAATAAAACAAATTATGTTTACAACTAATAAAAACTTGCTAGATTCTAGTGTAAGCTAAGCAAGGCAGAGGTGAGAACAAACTAAGTAAATAATTAAACTGCTATAAAATTTGTAGTAGGGCGTATTTTACTGGTAAAAAATGTATAAAGTTCATGTAAACTAAGATCTTAAAAACCCTAAGTTTCACGTCCATCCGACGTTTTGTTTTTAACGAAAATTTTTTATAACATTGAAAATAAAAGGGATATTGTGTTCAGATGTAGCATGCGCGTTTTTATGTTACGTTTCACAAGTGTAACAAGAAAGAAGACTTCATTTTGTATACTTATAAAAGGCGGCCGTTTAAAATAATTAACCACGGTTATCTGGAATTCATACCGATGCTGAATTTATTCGAAACAGAGAGCCACTGAAAGAATTTATTTCATGCACAATGCTGTATAAATTTTGATGGAGGAGGTTTTGATACTTTTTCCTTTTTGTATGCCTCATTGTTTTCTTTGTGTTTTGCCAGTATAAAAGTAATTTTAGATTGGGTTTGACATTTTTAAAGTGTGTGATTCTCTTCTCTAGTAAAATGATTAATTCATTAATAAAGTCTAAAATAAAAATTTGGAGATCGAATTTTAAGAATTTAAAAAATTGTAGGCTGATCTTGGTGGTTTTAAACAATAGAAACAAACATAATATTTAGTTTTTATATTCATTGTGTAGCCTACTTATATTCTACTAAATACCTTTTGTGTAGTCAATTCTAGCATTTTTTTGATTTTACACTTAGCTACAGTTTTCGCTGCACACAGGCAGTATCCTCATGGTAGTAATAAATCATGAACAAAGTATAGTTTTTAGTTAATATCTCGTTATTCTTCCCCTACAGAAACAATAAAAGTTCTATTTCTATTGTAAGAGGATAATGTTTTGTCTGTTTTAAATTTTTGTAAAGAGAATGGTTTCTGAGATATTTGATTTTAAATAATTTAAACAGCCGCCATTTTTAAAATCTAGAAAAATATGTTTTGGTTTTTGGTGCACTTGTAAAATGTAACATAATAAATATGTACACAAAATCCGAACTCAGTAACTTATATATTTCAATAGTTATATTTTTATTCTTAAAAAAAAAAAAAAAAATGGCTGACAGCGAAAATATGAGTTTTCAAACTTATATTATGCGTAAACATGAACATTATTCTTTATTTTTGCCCGTAAAACACGTTCTGAAAGTTTTACTATTTACTATTTTACTATTTCTTGCTTTATGAATCACTATGTATAAAAAGAAAGGACAATCCTGTCGGCAAAACCAGCGTAGAAAAAAAAAATCTGTAATCATTACTTAATAAAAACTGAAATAGAGAATACAAATATCTTTAGTTTAAATAAGCCTAAAATATGTAAAGTTAATTTTATTAAATTATTATATCGGTATGAATTTTCGCGGTTTAATAGAAATAATATTAACTCGTTATAAAATGATATAGCGATTCAGTACAGAGATTGTAAATTGTTTGTACCATAAAATGAAGTTCATTATCCGTTCAATTCCACTTCAAAAAGCAAAGGAGATGAGAAAAAAGTAAAAGAAAGAGAAGGGAAATCAGTCGCTGACTGAGTTTTATGAAAATAATAAAGGATATTGTACACAAAAACTGACTCCCCCCTCCACTTCATTCTTAGAAGAAAGCATTCTTTCTTAATGTTGAAATAAATCTATCATTCCAGGAACAATATTTCTCGTCAGCCAGTCTGTCTTTCTTTCCTTTAGTCAATCCGTCTTACTTCACACCGAACACACTTCAACGATTTGTGAGATATCTTCAAAATTGGTTAACATTTCATATATCCTGGAGTGTGTTTAAGAGTGAGTATAGACTGTGTCAAATTGAAAACGTGAAGTATTTTTTCTTAGCCAGTCTGTCTCTGTCTTTTTAGTCTATCTGCCGACCTCACACTGATCACAACTTAAACTGTTTTACTTTTCTATCGAATTCGTATCATTTCATAAATCCTGGCGTTTGTTTAACAGTTAATATACAGTTTCATATTGAAGACTTGAAGTATTTATTCTTTGCCATTATGTCTAGCTTTTTTTAGTTTAACTGCCTATTAGCACTGATTACATACCGGTTTGATTTTTCTTTCATATTTCAATCATTTTATACATCTTGGTGTTGGTTTATTAGTGATTATATATTTTGTCATATTGCAGATGTAAAGTATATTTCCTTAGCCACCTGACTAGCAGTCTTTTAGTCTATCTGCTCGACTAAGCACTGATCGCAACTGAAATGTTGAGAGATATCATTGAAATTAGTAACATTCCATACAACTTGGTGTTTGTGTAATAGATACTATTCGTTGTGTCATGTTGAATACAAAAAGTATTTTTCGTAAGCCAATCTGTCTCGCTGTCTTTTCGTCTATCTGCACGACTCCGCACTGATCACAACTTAAACGGTTTGACTTTTCTATCGAACTTATATCATTTCATAGATCCTGGAGTTAATTTGTTAGTTGTATGAGTTGTGTCATATTAAAAACTTTCGTGTCATGTTGGTACACAGTATATTTTAATTTCTACTCCTATAATTATCTGCATCAATAAAACTTCCAATATAGATATTTATTTTCCATTAATTCTGCTGTCATACATATTATAAGCTGAGTTTAATGATGGTGAATATGTTTGAAAATTTATTACTTTTTTACATTTTGGTAGTATAGGGTAGTTATGGGTTTTATGTTTAATATTCTTGAGTTTTTGCTTTTATTCCTAATGATTGCGATTATTAAACCATTTTGCAAAGTAGTATGTTTGCAGAAAATTCATCAAAAATATGTATTTAAGCATATATATGATGTTATTCTATAGTAATAACACTTATCACTTAAACAAGGAACCTTTGATTTTATTTGGATCAAAACACTCGTACTCTAGCATGTGAATACAGTAGGCTCCCCTCCTAGTTTAAAAACATAAAGACAGTATGGTAAGGATCATCCAAACTAGTCATATAATTTTCTTTGAAAAGATCAAATCACCAGGTCGTTCTCGATTTATAGATGCTGAAATCAAAATAAAAGAAAAACACAAAGCTAAACTTTCACTACACTCGATGTATTTGTTCAATGTACACAGCAAAGATCTTCAAAATAAATTCAAATTTCAGGAAACGTCTACAATATGTACGACCATATTCAATAGAGTTTGGATAAATTGAGCATAGATGACGCACGAGCACTTGTTCTAATACACTTTTGATTCAAACTCTTTTAATCGTTCCTCCATAGCTTAAACTATACTTGTGTAAATCTGAGTACACCTAATGAGTACAAAGACAATATTCCACAACAACCATTTTATTTGTTCAATACAAATACAAGACACATCGTTAATGACTAAGTCAACATCCTCCGTTCTTACGTGCACACAAATTCTTCTGACATTGAACTGCGACTGGTAACACCAAACCCGCACACAAATAACAACAGAAAGGAAGTCCAATACCATCAAAATATATTCAACTCTACAAAGACTAAGCTAAATAAAAAAAAATAATAATAATAAATAAAAAAAAATTTAAAAAAAAAAAACCAACCTGAGCTTTTTCTCGATATTGAGCATAGACTATGTAGCGTTGACTATATTGTATTGGCAATGTACTCGGGGGGCGTGGTCAAACTGCTTGCTACTCTTATCTGTGTTAATATTCGGCCTTATCGATCACAGTTAAATGTCAATAATAGAGTGTTTTGTACATGTAACAACGGTGGATTATGACTTGATCGTTAAAAAGTCGTTTTGTATTTGCATTACACCAATAAAATGGTTATTGTGTAAAATTATGTTTTCATTCATTTTGTAACTGGTGCGATAAGATCTACAGGGACTGGTATGCACTGTTATTTGTTACTATAAAAGTTTACCAGTATTTTGTAGGTTTTACTGGTTGGTGTTTAATGTGTAATTTGTTTTGGTGCAAGACGTCCAGGTGCTAAATTTTATACTAAATATATCTTACCATGACCACGCTCATAATGGTTGATTTACTTGTCTCTAGTTATTGATGCTTCAGTTTTTCCGATTAATTATCATCGTAATCACAACGCCAACATCGTGTAGTGATAGCGTGTAATAGTAACTCTTATAAGAAAACAATTTCAGGGTTCTCACTTGTTGTGAGTACGGGCTTGGAAATCCCGAGGGAACTTAGCTGGTTCTATATCTTTTACATGAAGTCTTGGATTAGATGCCTCTCTTTTGTCTATTCTATTAAGACTCTCTTGGGCAACTCTTGTTCTTTTCCGACCCTGACTAATAGAGTATTAAAGAGCTAGAGGTCTTTATTTTATACTCTTTTCTTCTTCTTTTTGCTTAAGGAACACACAAATTATATTGAAATAAATAACAACTTATTCGTAAATGATGTATTCGGTATTAATATGAGATTTGAACACCTCACCATTATAATTTGTATCTTGTTTTTAGTGTAGATTTATTGTATATATCTTGAATGATATTGTACAAAAGTGATATCCTCTATATTTCAATTAAATACTCCAAAAATATTATTTTTGAACGGCATTTTTTACCCTGCGGCGTACACAGTTTGGAAGACCAACAACATGCATACGTTAACAACTGTTTATAGATAATCTAAAACCTTAAAAAAGATAAATCTCCTAGCATATTATATCTGGTGCTGTAATACAATCTTGTTGACACGTGCACATATAGATTTTGGGAGAAATACAAAAAATACTTTGACATGTTTTACAATATCAATATCAGGGATTACGGTGTTTTGGTGTGTTGAGAAAGGAGGAGGAGAAATAGGTTATATGACAGGACATCTCAACACAAGATACATTGTGAGAAACATTTATAATATTTTTTTTACAACTAGGACAAGTTAGGTATGCCATTTCCATTTAAAATTAAAATCTTATATTTATAAAAGTCGGATTTTTACAACTTTGAGTGTTAGAGACAATAAGTTATTTAAAAATGTAGTTGCTGTTTTCTACAAAAGTAGTGTTGTAATAGACGATTATTTTATATTCAGTCTTACTGCTATCTTTTGTCAAACTAAATACGAGTTTTAATAGTTGTTGTCGACGTTAATTTTAGTTCACTCTTACTGTTTGGTTGCTGCGTAATAATATTTAAAATGGTTGGAACTTTATTTTATTTTCATAATTAATCAATTATGAAATTGTTTTACAATTTGGAAACAAAATTATTAAAAAATCGAGGTGCAAAGGATATCTAATAATTATAATTATAATTATAAAACATAATGGAATGTTTAGTGTCTAGAACGCTCGGGTATTTCCTGTAAGTTTCTGAAAAATTTCAAACAAAATTGAGAAACAATGCAAGAAGATAATATCAAGCCTTGTCTTTGTTTATTGTTTTGTAATGATACTCCTTCTCATAGACCTTCGAGGGCCACTAGTGTCGAGACACTTACACGATCGAGCGAGTGGAGTCTTCTTTTTATAAGTATAGCTTCGAGACCCTCCAGAGCCGAGTCACAGATACGAGTGAAGCGAATGGAAATTTTTTAATTTATGCACATAAACGAGGCCCGTTAGGACCTAACCGACGACAAGAAAGTAATGATATACACAATTACAAGGTTCGAAAATTTTGGAAAAACTATTTTAAACAAACTTACCGAACTGGATACTACTCCTTTATTTACTAATTTAACATTTCCTAAGAAGCCCAAGAAACCAACTTAGAGTTTCTGTTTGTATTACATTGTTTGATAGGGCTGAATAAGTACCATGATATATCCTAACAACTAGTTTTCTAATTTCTTGTTGTGTGAATGTGCTGTGCGTGTTTTAGTTGTTCAAAAAGAAAGAAGAAAAACATTCAATGATGTACTCGGTAGGGCTATGCTTTTTTGTAAAAACAATATATTATTAATTTGAATAAAAATTCTATCTCTTGTGCACCTACTAATGAAGCCGGGAGAGGGGAAGGGGGTTATTCTGTCCAGGTCATGAACGTTCACAAGGTCACGTGAGCATGCGTATAAATTACGCTGACGCACACCCTCCATTTCTCCTTATTTATATTTCGTACAATCTGAAATACATAATCTCTCATGTACATATAATTACTTCACACTAGTTACGTTTCAGTGGAGACTGGTTCGCATTTTTGTGAATTAGAAAACTCATTGAGACAAATTCAATACAATTTGCCATGGAGCTGGAGCAGCTAACATGAATGGACGTGAAATTTGAATCATTGTTTTTACTATATCAGCTCCATTTCAAATATTGAACTTGTAAATACAAAATAGCACAAATTGATGTATTACAGGCTCATGTATGGGCTCGAATATATTTACCGATGAATTGTTACAAACGATAGCCATTTTGAAATTATCCTACCGTTTTTACTTATACGTAGTATAGAAAAAGTCAAGTGATGGATTAAAAATTGACGTCAAAACTTGTTTGCGAATATTTAGGTCCTCTGATAGCAAAAGAGTCTGTCCGTCTGTCTCACTTATGTAAAGCGCTTTACAATCTAAACGCGTGCATGCAATTTTTGATCATATCACGAGACTCAAAATTTGGGGGTAGCTGCCATAAGACAAATGAAAGCTACACGACTTAGGGGCAGTTCTTTGTATAAAGTCCAGATCTTTTAAGCGGCAGTTTAAATTGTACAGACACACTTGAAATTATTAGAATTCTTAGTTTTACCTAGGAACCCTAATAAAGTGAAATCAACGAAAATGAAATCTTTTAATGGCTATTGAATTGTTTTTCTCACATCTCAAAAAAACTGTTTTTGAAACTTATACCCTGCGCATTTATCATTGAGTGATTAAATTAAGTTGCATTCGTCATTCAAAAAACTATAATATATTATTTCACACTGCGATTTAAATTCATACCCAAATGATTTTTCAGATTTGTAGGTAATACCGTGTTCAAGTAAGAAAGGGGGAACATAATGTCCGACACTTTAAATTGGCAAAGCCCCAACAAATTAAATTTTTCGTCAAAGAAACTCGTATTAGTAACGAGAATAACTTCTAGTTTTATTTGATAACCCAAATATAATATTTCCAAACCAAAATATATTCAACTCGATATTTCCCCCCTTTAACTACCCCATAGTCAATTGTTTTGTTTACAGGTATATATTTTCTATATGTACTACAATATAAAAATATAAATGAAAAATTTGAAAAATATTGGTTTTATCGTCTTGTCTGTTTAGACTGTTAGGAACTTACATACAGACATACGGGCAGACACGCGGGAACAATTAGGTCCTTGGTTTCACGGACCTAAAAAACGCAAATTTTTTCTCAGAATCGGATTTAACTATTCTGATCATATTTTTCTCAGTGTAACCTTTAAATAAAACGGTGGTCCAATCTCTTCCAAAAATGTCGTTTCGTGATATTATAAAGTATGTAATATCTTACTATTGGCTTTACCGATTTTGTTATCTTAACCCAAATCCGTGTACAAAATCGCTAGTACAAAAATAGTAAGGTTTAGGAATAATTGGCAAAAAAAAACATTGACCATTACCTTTAAAATATCTATTTTAATCAAATACAAATAAAGCTGAATACGCGTTTATGGAAAAGATTCAAATTTAGACTCTATTTAAATACATAATAATTTTTCAAAGGTTCACGATTTATTTTCAAATTTGATAAACTACCGAAATACAATTTTTGGTAACAGTTTTGGTTGATTTTTATCAATTGTTAGGTTATTATTACCTTATGCCAACAATCCATAAATGTCCTATTGAACTTCCAGTTTCGACCGTTAGTTGGTCATCTTTACGCCCCTGACATTACTTTTCTTTTTTAATCATCCAATTTTGGATTTTGTCATTAAATTGCACTTTGAAATTTGTTTTTTTGTTATTTATGCTTACAAACATGTACAATAACACATAACATTTTTGAATAAATATCACTGTGTACACACAATACAAATTAGTATTAAGTTAGTTTAGTATTAAGTCTACGTTAACGAATTGGACGAAGTTCCATGTTAAAACATGACCGATACCAAAAAAGAAAGTTGATTTGTATGTCCGCTGGGCGGCTTTTCAGTAATATGTCATTAACACATAAAAAGTCCCGTAGTAGTTGCCCTAACCTGCTCAATAATTGTACCTTCTGTAAGTTTTTTTTAAGTGATTAGTTAAAACATTTGAGTAGTATATGGGACCACCTGCACAAGTGCAATAATTTACTCAGCTTAGAGGTGATATGGTTTAAACGTAAGCCAGTCCTACTTAATCAGGAGAATATTTTTCTGACTTTAATGTACGACACGTATCCCACAGAACATTCATTATAAACATATTTTATAATTCATTCGAAAAGAATTTACTCTACTGTAGAAAATAATTGCTAATTTTATTATTGAAAACTTGTACTCACATATCCATACTATTTAATATTAAGTTTTTCTTTAAATTTAGATTGTTCTCTTATACAATCCAAAAATATAATCTTACAATCTATATAATATTTCAGTATCTCAATTAATTAGTAAAAAGAAGTTTAAATAGGCATGCTCTTGGCCATTAAATAATACTTGTTTTGCATAATATATAAATACATTTAGATTTACACTGTTTTAAAATAGCCTTTTAATAAATTCATTACACTATACAGAGTGTTCCAGCTGTTTCACTTGAAAAGTATTTAATATAGTATAAAAATGTAAACAGAAACTCCTTTGAACTTTTTATATAGTCTTATTTGGGTTTTTAAATTTTGATACCATCAGCCATATTTTCAACATGTTTGTCAAATTAAAAATGTCTTGTAAAAATAAATACTTTATATAATTGTTTTTCTTTAGAACCATATGAGCTACAACTTTCTAATTTGCAGTTAATGACTAACTATGTATATTTTTCATTATTATTACATCAACCATTTCAAAATGGCAAAATTTTCAAAAAATTAAAACCGAATAACTATAAATCTTTACATTTTTGAATCGTTCGTCATTTTTAAGTGGTGGAATTGATAATATTACATAATTAGGAAATTATAACTTTAAAATCCCTGAAAAATCAGAAAGTTAAAGCTCATATGGTGCTTGAGATATTAATTATATAGTAACACAAACAGACAGACGGACAACAAAGCGAGATAGACCATACTGACAAAGCAACTATTTTGCTTGTTTTAATGTATAAAACCATTTCCTAAATTTTTAAGGGAATGTTTGAACATCCTGTATACAGAAATATTGATATAAGTGTGTCAGTTGTTTTACTTGGTAATTATTTGATATATTAAAAAAGCTCTCCTGAACTTTTTATGTTGTCAACTTTGGGGGTTTAAAAATTGTTACATCCTTAAAATCTTCCTTTTTAATAAGAAATTTTAAGTTGACCAGAACCCTATAAAGGGTACAACCCTTTATACAACCCTAAAAAGACAATATAATAAGTAGAAGCGAATTGCTATTTAACATCTTTATTATATCAAATACTCATCAAGTAATACTGCATGCACACTTTTATCACTTCAATATAGGAAATATTACTAAATTATATTTTGTATTCACTGGTTCACTGTATATACACTTCGTTTAAACATTGAAACATTTTGAGTATATTTATGACTTTTATGGCATTTAATTATGGGATGAACATTTATTTAAATATAAACCCTTTTCATGTTTCATATATTCAGTATTTTCAACATGTATTTCTTATAGTCTACTTTCTGCTGTCTTCATTTACTTTTAGTTTTTATAAGTTTACCTTTTGATTGGCTAATGATGGCTTCACTGATTGTCACTGGTAGATTTGAAAATTCTACCATACAAAAAATCTAAGCTAACTGACATTGTAATGGGTAAAATTCATTTCATAGATTTTTGCCTTCATGTATTTGAAATGCCAAGCTGTTTTTTACAAGGTTTCAAATTCCTTACGAATACAATTTAAATTAGTGTATAGTTTTAAAACAAAATCAATTACTCCATAGTTATACGTCCTAATTTATTCTCAGTAGACTAACAACACCGGTATATAAATTAGAACAAATGGTTAACAGGACAAACAAAAATAGAAGAAAAACAGAACAAAGTTGCCAGGAGTTAAGTAATAAAACTAAACTAATTAATGTCTCTATCAATTTAACTTAAAATAAATTACAAAAATTGACAATGACTAGTTCAAATATTTATTTAATTTTCAATTAAAAGCAATTTCAGTCAACTATGAATTAAATTTAAGATCATCATACATCATTCTGAAGAATCAAGGAAAATGAAGGAAAACAAACAAGTTGTGACATATAATCAACAACTTTTAACAATAAATAATGCATAAGTTTACTTTTAATTCGTCTTTCTCAATTTGTTATTGATTCAAATTAATTACTCAGCAATTTGCTTATGTTTACTTTATACATAAAAGATGAGAGAATTTATTTTCGCCATTATTTTTCTTTATGCCGTAACGTTTTAATAATTTTCTTCGTAAACACTACATTACAAACAATGCAAAAGCCTGCACAAACTTTCTCACTCCCATATCCAAAACCATATAAAATCTAACCAAAACTAATGAGCTATGTTAATTTAAAATATTTAATTGGGCAAAATTTTCAAACTTTACTGTAACAAAGTTAAATTTTTTTTATTCTATCTAGGTCCTTACAATGATAGAAAAGGACCTAGGATCCTAGGATCGCCTTGAAAAGTTCAACTCGATCTCTTAAACCGTTCTGAGATATAAATTATTTAGCTAGAAAAACAAATGGAGGATAGATGGTCAAAGAAGCTTTTCCAAACATATGTTTATAGGAACTTTTTCTTTATTTTGACCCATTTAACCACCACCTTAATTATCTCCTCTCATTACAGAAACACCTTGTACATATAGGCTATTTCGATATAGTTTTTTTGTATAGTTATGTGTATGTTTTAGTAAACTATGTGTTGTTTATTCGGATATTTGGCATGGTTTGTGTATATAAAAACTAATAGACATCATTTTGAGAGTATAAATCAACTCTCATTATCACGTTATTATCTTAGGAAAGAAAAAAATGGAATAAACAAGTCTTTGAAGACACGGCCTTTTTGTGTGGCGGTTATCTTAATTATTTGTTTACAGGTAATGAGATTTGTAAGTATAATTTTAATAAAATTAAAATAATGGAAAGTTAATTGCAACCACATTATTAATTATTATTATACGGCATGTAATAACATGTATTAATAATATTTAAATGTATAACAGTGTTTTTTTTAAATGCGCTGAAACTATAAGATTTACAGAAAACTTCAAATGGAGAAACTTGAATACTATTTTCTCTGTAATAAAGTGGTGTATTTGAAATTTTCAAATGTTATCGAAATTTTCTAAAATGGGGTTCTACTTCAAATTATCTTTTAAAACTCCCGTTTTTTATGTTGGATTGGGATTTTAAACCGGATTCTAAGACTTTTTAACTCTTTGGTATTTTTTATATTGTTATTAGTTGACTTAATGTAATCCCCAATAGTTTGCCAAAGTCCCGTTTTAAATATATGGGAATAAGAACAAATTTCTTAATACGCCATTGAACAGTGGTCTTCTAGAGGCTTCGATTTGTTTTGAATCACTTAGTAAGGATTTCTAGACTATGAGTAATTTTATATTGGACATGATACAACCATGAGAAGTATGGAAAATCGCATCATAAAAACAAATATTTTTCAAAAGTTCAAGCCCCTTAACCTTCTAAATGAGCCGGTTTACCGAAAAATACCCAAGAATAAAAAGTCATGAAAAATTAGAAAAAAAATTTTAGCTGCCATATTGAAAAATGGCGGCCATTTTTAAACTTTAAAAAACGGGTTTTTAAATTACATGAAAAACTTACTATTTAAAGTTTTTTCAAAGGATCAATAGTTAACGACATGTAATAGTGCCCAAGATAAAATGATTACCCCGGTTAATTTATTTCCGTCCCCATGTTGTTTAAAGTTGAAAACCCTTTCGTTATGGTCTTATATAAAAAAAAGACAAAAAAACTTAAAATAAAAACCCCTATCACTAGAATGCTCTAATAGCGACAGAGTAGTAAAAGAACAAGAGTTGGTCAACAGAATCTTGATAGGAAAGATTAAAGAGAAAGATCTAACCTAAGATGACATGAAAAACGTATGGATCCAGATACGTCCCTTCGGGATTGCAAAGCCCGTACTCATGCCTATTATTTTACTTTCGACAATTAACTATTAATTCTACGGCAGTGAACAGTGTTTCTTGAAAGGATTTGTTTCGGATCACTAAATAAGAAAACGTTGTTTGGTGAGACGTATACAGTGTGGTTGTGTCCTACATTGTGGTGACACTCAAAGTGGTAAAAAAACACACGCACAGTTATAAACTCACCTTCTAAATTTGATAATGTAGGTATTATTCTCCACAGTATAATGAACTTCTCCGATTCAAACTAAATTGGTTACTTAAGCGGAAAGAATTGTATAGACACATCCTCCTTTGAAAGTCACTTTTAGCTATAAATCAGCGCATTTACTTCGCCAGGATAAAAGTAAAGTAAATAAGAGAGTTCAAACCAAGAGAGGATGATTGATTACGGACCTGTTGGAAATGACTATGCCAGCTTTCAAATAGAAATATATTTCATTTCAGCTTCTTGTTTAAAATATAAAAAATAAGTCAACATATTCTCCTAATATCTCCCTGAAAATTATTTAAAAAATTATTGGTACGGTTGAGATATATATAAATGCAAATTTGTAGGAAGAGTTCAGCTTAGCTGGTAGAAAACTGTTATCTCGTTGCAATACGGTCTAGTGAACTGTCAACCATTACGAAGGAATGAGGCGCGTTAAGGGCGTTGTGGTTTTATTTGGTTTTATACTACTCCTTTGTCATCATTACTCTATGGGCGTAGACTTAAAACAAAGACAAACAAAAGGAAAGTTCACCACGGGAAGGGTGTTCAAGAAAGACTTTACCATTTAAAAAAAAACAAGAAGAAATTAATTCAGCCACCCAATTTAGATGACATTTTATTTTAATGTCATGAAAGAGTCATCTTGGTTCGATGTCAGACATCCCACTTGAAGTTAATACGAGCTAGCATATCAAGCGTCACTTCTGTTACTGCAGCTTAAATTCGATTTCTCAGCTCAAACAATATCTTTAAATTTTAAATATTTATATCAAAATTGCCCTTTAGGGTGTAGCTAACTAATTTAATTATTATGTTACTACAATTTACAGAAAATTAAAATTTAACCAAACAACTAAGATTAATTATAGACTCAATTTTAATTAGAGCAAAACCGCACTAAAAATATTTAAAACAATAATGGTAACACTGATAAATCTTTTGTTGTAAAGTACAGAATTCAACGAAAACAAATATGACATGAAAATGAATATTTTTACAAAAAAAAACTCGACCAGGAAGCAGCTCCATAAACAAAATTAAGAGAAGTCAAATTGGGTAAGCAAAGCGGCCACGTATGTTGGAATTGGTTATTGAGAAATTACCGGAATTTTATGGTCTGGATTCTGGCATGGTAGCATGTTGTAGTTGTCGTTTGATTCTTATCAGTGAGTTTGACAAGTACCAGGAAGAAACATAATCAACAATTGAACATTTGAAAAGATTGTTATGAGAAAAAGTGACCAAAATTTAATTTGACATTAAATGTGTACTTTGTTATTAAAATGCAAACACGTGTAATATTTTCCTTACTTAACATAAATCAAACCAAATTTCAAATTGATAGGGTTAAATATTAATAAAGGAAACTAGCCCGTACTACAAATGAATGTAATTTTGTTTCAAAATGTATTTAAATATAAGTTTTTTTCTGTGTAATTAAACATATACAAATCTAAGACCCTAAGATAAAAAACAAATAAAATATTAAAACATTTAATATCGAAACTCCTTCCACTCTGTTGACATTTATTAACTCAATGACTCGCCTATTCACATTATTCAATCAGTTTATCAATGTTAATTTACAGAATCACTGTCATTCATTCACTAACTCACTCATTCACATGACATATTACTAATTTACATCCATCAACTCACTGACACGATCATTTACAAGACTTATTCACTAACTTAACTACTAACTGAAGAAAAAAACCATTTACTCACTATACAATCTCTAACTAAATCATACAATCATTGAATTATTCGATAATCGTAAACTCACTCAAGCAATCACCGACTCATTATACAATCAATATATAAATCACACAATCACTAACTAAATCTCACGACTGTTGATTTACTCGTGTAATCATTAACTCACTCAAACAATCGATGTCTCCCTCACATAATTACTAACTAAATAAAACAATCACAAACTCAGTATACAATCACACAGTTGTTGAATTACTCGCATAATCAATAAATCACTCAAGCAATCTCTAAGAAATTTAAATATCCTAAAAAAATCTAACACTCACTATGCAATCACTAACTAAATCATACAATCTTTCAAGTACTCCATTATAGATGAACTCATACAAACAAACTATAACGCACTCACAGAATCATTGACTCACTGTACAATTACTAAATAAATCACAAAATTATTGAATTACTTGAGTAATCATAACTCACTCAAACAATCGATGTCTCACTCACATAATTACTAACTGAATAAAACAATCACTGACTCAGTTTAAAATCACTAACTAAATCATACAATCAACAACTAAATTACACAACACTAGCTAAATTATTAATATGTTTTAGTAGGCCATTTGTGCACATGAAACCTAAAACACGACGTTTCGATAGTATAAATCAAATCTTATTATCAAGTGTGAAACTTGAACACAAAAGAGAGAGAAAAAGTTATTCACTCAAACTATCACGGACCCATTGACTAACTCACACAATCATTCACTTACCTATGATCACAATCACTGTCTCACTAACACAATCACTGTTTAATTAACAATCATTAATCATTCACACAAAGAATTGTCTACACAATCACTCATATTTATAATAATCACTGACATGAACACAATCACCGACTAATTAATTCCATCCCTGACTAACTCAAACAATCTCTGATTCACTCACACAATCACTTGCTCATTCAAACAATCATTATCAGAATCACACAGTCACTAATTCACTTACACAATCTTTGAGTAATTTAAATAATCATTAACCCGCTCACACAATCGTCTACTAATCATGTAATTTATAACTTACTCATTATATAATCACTAACTGACTTACAATTTCTGAATCATTCACAAAATCATTATCATATTTGGACAATTATTTACACGCTCATTTACCGTCGATAACTTACAAAATTACTGACTCTCTCACATAATAACTATTTCAATAACACAATCTCTTACTAACTGGCACAATCGCTAACGACACAATCAATGACAAACTGACAGAATCGCTGACAAACCGATTAACTGACACAATAACTAAATAACTGCCACATTTACTGACTAGCTGACACAATCGCTGATGAACTCATACAATAGAAGTTAACCAACTACCTGACATAATCACTGACTAACAGACATAATCACTGACTAATTGATAGAATCACGACTAACTGACACATTCACTGACTAACTGGGACAATAGCTGACTAACTGACACAATCGCTGACGTACTTACACAATCGCTGACAAACTGACTAACTAACTCTATCACTAACTGCCACAATCAATAACTAATTCGTAAATCACCGATTAACCGATACAATCACTATTACTGTAAATGACAAAATCACTGACTAACTGATACAATCGCCTAATAATTGACACAATATCTGACGAATTTCTACACTTATTAACAGACACAATCACTGACTAACTAACAAAATCACTGATTAATTTACACAATCACTGGTATAATTACAGACTGCCAACTATAATTTGAACAAGTAATTAATTATATGCAACCCACGTTTCTCTCTCTAAGTATTCCAAATATATCCATAGCTACTAACAATCCTCCCTCAAAATTGTAGAAGTATCATGAAAAATTATTATATACTTTTTAGTCCGTTTTAAAAACGTGATATGTTAAATGTTTTTTTTTTATTTCATTTATTATTTTCTGTTTTTTAGTCTTATGTCCGGGTGAAAGATTTCAATCGGTTCTGTATATATTGATGAGACTCTGACAGGGACATATATAGGAAATTCCCAATGCAATTCACATCCTGTTTAGCTGCAAATGTCTGAAATTCAAAATATTACCTCTTATTACCTGTAATAGTTCTATTAGTCTTGCAACTCAGAAAATCAAACTAAAGAAGTAAACAAATTGTATTTGATTTTTTTCATGTACATGAATTAAAACCATACAATGCCAGATCCTTCTACATTACAAATTGTAAATGTATCATAAACTTATAGTGGTGAAGGTAGTATTTGACGCATTCTTCCCATCTCCGTCATGACATCTCCATTGCAAGGTGTTTTGCCAGTGAGTTTTGAGCAATCGAGCTAATTTTTTTTTTATTTGATTTATTATTATATTTTTCAGTTCGTTTTAAAAACCTGGTATGTTAAAAAAAAATTATTTGATTGATTATTAATCCAATAACTCTCACAAGCCATGAAAAATTTGCCTCATCCTACTTCAATATTCCGGTTACACTTTCAAAAGCGATAACGCGTTTAAGCGATAACGCGTTTAAGCGATAACGCGGTTAAAAAATCTATATTGGCAAATTTTTTTTGTTTAAATAACTATTGTTTAAAAAAATGTAGAGACAAGAAACCAACTGAATATTGTATTGTCATCCAATTGTGACCTATGTTCAAAATTTCAGATCTCTAGCTTATCGGGAAGTTAGTTTCAACTCGATTGCAAAATTCCACCCGGACAGACTGACAGATACGACGGTAACCGAACTAATAAAAACGTGGTAAAAAAGAAGAAAAGAGCATAAAATAGTAACACCTCGCTTTCGAATACTCTACTTCCATAAGGGTCGGAAAAAACAAAACCCTTAACCTGGTCAAGAGACACCTGATAGGGAAGATAAAAGAGAGGTGTGAAGAATAGTGTAACTCTAGCTAGAGCTCTTCTGGATTACCAAATAATACATATTGTGAGCTCCTGAGGCAAAGAGCCTCCCGTGTTGTCATATATGATATCTATGATCTAACTCGCTATATCGCTATAAACTGGAGTGTCTGCATATCTGGCAGAAAAGTTTCACCACTCATCGGAAATAAGTACAATGAACACAAAAAGAGGCTCCATTGCCTGTACATTAATTGTGTACTGTAATAAATTGTTTACTATATTTGCTTGTAGTTTGTGGAATTCACACCCAGAAGCATTTAATATAATTGACTGGCGCGTCCGGTTTCAATACTGTTAAAGTCTTATTTTAAATATGAAATTAAGAATGCATCCCAGTTTTGAGGTGTGATTAAGTAGCTTATCTAAATATATTACTTGTATGAATGAATGTTTTGAATGACCACAAATACACAATTAATTATATTATTTTTGTATTAATATATAATGTGAGTGTTTGTTTTATTTGTATATAATTGTCTTTTACTTTTATTGTTACTATGTGTGAATAAATGTATTTTGTAACTGTAAAATTATTTCTGTACTTATTGGGGTTAGGTGGATGAGAGGCATTAATACTCCCTAACCTCGCTCTTAATAAAGGCAAATCTTATTCTATGACTAGTTGAACGCCCAACGGTTGACAATTACTCGCGATATTGAGAATGTAGTTTTCCGCCCTCACCTTAGCTCTCAGTGTCAAGTTGTTGATCAACACTAGTTCAACAAACGATCGAGTCCAGATAGATAATAGACATTATTCCAAAAACCAGTTTTTGTATCCGAAGAGCTCAAAAACGGATACATCCGCAAAAAACAATCGTTTGACCGATTACATAACTTTCTCTATACTACGTATATGTGAGACAGGGTTAATAGAAATACTATATTATAAAAATGTATTATAAGAAGTAATAATTTGTTTTGTGTAAATTAAAAATGATTTATCTTGAATAAAGCATTCTTTAAAATCTGTATTTTGTAACCCGACAAAAACTGCTTTGTAATTTGCAAGAGGTTTCAAGAGCACTGACGAAAAGTGGATTCTATTGTGAAATAAACAGAAGCAAAGTGCAGTTGAGTCATGCTTGAAAACGGTGATTTGCACCTTCTCTTAGTAACACTACAAACGCTCTTCAACATAAAGACATGAGTGCCAATCAACGTTAGTAATGCCTGTTAATGATAAACTTTATTAAATAGTGAGGGAATATAGCTTTGTCAATAGCTATATAGAACATGTTGATGTACACCATCATGGTAATTACCCAGCCAAACAATTATTAAAAACAGATCTTCTTAAAATTGGTTCCATGGCCCTTATAGAAAACGTTAAATTGTATTTATAAAGGCTAGTAGGTAAATTTCTCCATTATTGAAATTGTTTTCCAGTAAGCTAAGTTTGTTTAAATAGTTGTTACACTGGTTTTCTGAACAATGTAATTGTGTATTACGTTACCTTCTAGACATCGGCTTGGCTCTAACGGGCCTCATTAATGTGTATATAATTAAAAAGGCTTCGCATGTGTTGGCCACTCGGCCCCGGCGGATCTCGTAACTGTAAGAATATCACATATTTTTGGGAAGTTCGAAATTACACTTTTGAGAATTGATATTTTGATTTACTTTAGTGTGGTATAAGTTAAATAATATATCCTCAGTGGCCCATATCTTGCTTTTGTACGACCACGGACTGCTTGTCGAAAATAAATTTTGTCTTTTTTCCGAATCCATTTAAATTGAATATTATTTAGAAAACGGAGGTGGAAATTGTTTGTTAAAGCAAACTTACCCTGTATTTTGTATAATAGTTAAGTAGATATCACTTGGGACTGTAAAGAGAACGGGTCACCTCCAAGATGACACTATGGTAGACAATGAGGTGACAACTTTTCAAGACCAAACGAATATGGCTGTTTTTAATTACCTCGTTATTTTATTCATTTTTGGTAGCACTTACTGTTAATAAACATTGATAGCTTAGTATAGAAAAACATGCACAAAAATGGGTGTACTATTTTTAGATTTTAAATTTCTTTCATATATTGTTGTAAGTACAAAAAATTGTTCAAAAATATGTCTGTCTACCTGGCGACGCTTGTTTCACGCATGCACAAATAGGTTTTGTACTTTTATTAGTCATATAACAAAGTTATTTTACGCCAAACCTAAGAAAGTGTGGTTTATAATTTGGACTACTATTGTACGTAAGTTTTATTGGAAATTATTGGAGATCCTCAAAATGTAATGCTTACTTGGGATTTGAAGGAATGTAAAATTTAATCTGTAAATCAAAGGGTCTTACCCTGTAGGATATATTTGTTTAAAAATTGTTACATAGGTTTTCTGAACCTAGTAATTGTGTATATCATTACTTTTATAATATATATATATATATATATATATATATATATATATATATATATATACTATTGTTTACCTTTCTGTTTATAACAATCTTTAAAACATGTTTTCTTCAATGTACCTATGCCCGTTTTGTCTTCAAGAGCCATCCTCAGGCTCATCAAAATTAATCTGAGCACTTAAAAACAATACACATTGTGAAGTTATACTCTTATACATATACTGGCACACTTGTCACTATGGTTAAATAATCTATTTAGGATTTGTACAAGTCTTATTATTTTGACCTGGAATATGTAAAGATCCAGATATAGAATATTTAAACATAGTGACTAAAGTGTGCCACTTTATAAATATCTTTACGCTGTGTAATGTGTTTAAGTGTTCAGATCATAATTGTTATGTGTTATTTGTGTTGGTGTCAACGAGCAAGCCTAAGGATGTCTCTTGAAAATGAAACGGCCGTACAAAATTACATAGAAAAAATAAATTTTTTAAGGATTTTAGTAAACAGACAAGTTAAACAATAGCGTATATATTTTATATGAATAAACAATCTAGAGTTTTCAAACAACGTAGAATAAATATCATTACTTTCATGGCACAGGCTACGCCCTAACGACTTTCCTGATGGGCCTTAAAGCTTTACATATTATGTAAAGAGTAAAGATACACTCGTGTTAGTGACTCGGCCCCGCAGGATCTCCTGACTACACGAATATCACATTTTTTTGGGGGGACTTTAGGTTTTTGAAATTATATTTTTGACAATAACTTTTATATTTGTCATCGATTAACAATTAAAATTACTTGCAGGACCGAAATATTCTAATTTTTATTTAGTTAACTATTATAGGTCGCCGGAAGTCCCACACTCACATTACCACCGGGTTGCCTAGACGTGCAAAAAGAATTCACCACGGCTATTTTGGGGAAAAATAGGTTTGGTTACGTTAGGTTCGGTCTATAGGTTAAATATAATATTAATAATATATTTACACTGAAGTATGTCAAGTTATGTTTTTCTATTGTACTTTCAATGTTCTTTTTACATTCGCAGATTAAAAGTATAGAGTAAGTTTGGTAATCGTCAAAAAATGACGACTTCTGTTTTTAACTGATCATATCGTTTTAATGGTGATATTTTAATGTGACCGCAAAAATTAAGAGAGGAACATGAAATTTGTTATAGTATCCTCAAACCCCTTTGAAATTGAGAAAAAAAATCAATTTAGAATATCAAGGTAGCGGAAATTTTAAACAGTTTTTGTTAATGTGTCTGTGTTACACACTAATTAGTAAAATAATTAATATAAAATTCTATCTAGTTTCATGTGTTATAAACAGAATGACAATAGAAAATTGATATAAAATATTCAGATAACGATTCCGCATTCGTCCATATATATGTCCAGTATATGGAACCATTGTGTGCGCATATAGAACTGTATTAAAATTCAGAAAAATATAACTGAAAATTTAAAAACGGCGGCCATTTTAAACAGTTTCAAAAAATCATATCTGTGTGTTATGCGACTTATAACACACTTATTTAAATATAAATTTGCAAATTTTAATGCTATGTGTAATGGTACAAACCTCACATCTCTTCGATAACAAATAGTGAACTTATTGTTTAAAATGTAATGTTTAGATCTTCCACGATCTCCCAAGATATATATCCCTGCACATTTGTAGCGAGTGGAGGCTTCTTCACATGTTATGGACGTATGGCTGAGATTTTGACACGAACGAAGCGAGTGGAGACTCTTAATATACCGGTATCAACACATACGAGCCCCGTTATGACCTAGCCGACTTCAAGAAAGTAGTGGTATACATAATTACAAAGTTCATAAAATCGTTGTTAACCGTTTAAAAAAAATCTACTGTGTTAAGGGCTAAGAAATCAACTATTTGAAATTACATTTAATGCTTGAATTACATTTTATGACGGGGCTGGGTACGTAGCATGATATTATCCGTGAATTTGTTTGATAGTTTTACAATCCTTATTTCGATAATGGAAACGAAAATATTAGACTTTCTATAAATTGAATGTCTAACTTGCACTGGCCTACAGCAAACATAATCGATGAAGATACGGTTGAATGGTCAAGAACAATGTAGCCTGATGTGACGTGGGAAGGTACATGAAAGGAAAACATTTCAGACAATTAAGTTCTAAGTGCTGGTGTGTTTGTGAAGTACTTCTATATATGTGAAACAAAGAATTTATCTCAATGGAGAAGGGAGAATCTTTTGACATAACCTATTATTTTATACAGAAAATAGTGTATATTTCTGGAAACAGTTCAATCCTTGAAGACAATCAATGTTATTAGATGAACAATGAACACTGGTGAATGTAAATACTTTAATACAGTACACTGAATCCTATAACACAAGTTTGTTACAATAACATACACACAAATAAACTAAAATAAAATATTTATTTGGCCTAAGTTATTATAGTTCCCAGATGTACATTTCGGTAACCAAATTACCATCGTCGGAGATCTGAAATAATACTAAAAAATATCCAAATTTTAAAAACTAAACTGCCATATTCTCCCCTCCACCCTACTTCAGGTGGATCGGCCTATCAAAGTAGAATCACGTTAATGGCCTAGGTGAAAGCGGCTAACGGTACATATCCCTGTCCTTGGGAATACACGGAGGTTGAATATGTCAATGGCGACAAAATAATTACATATAAAATATGTCTTAAAACTATTTTAAATATAAAACATAACAATATAAATTATAAAATGAAATATAGGGAATCGAATAACCTAACATGACAAAATGATTTTGATAATCCATCAAAATATATTGCTGTAAAATTTAATCAATTAAATAAATAAATATATATATATATATATTCAACGGCTAATTAATGTGAAGATTTTACCTAGGTTTCAACAAAGAGAATAAACATGAAATAGGTATAGGACACTATATATATATATATATATATAGCTACCTCACTTGAACTTGTAAGATGGTAATGGAACTTAACCTAGCAAACTTGAAATTGTTTTTTTTCGTGAAAAACATTTTCGCTCAAAAAATTACTATTATTATGAAGACAAATATTTATTACAAAAATAACGAGAAAAAAATCAAAATTAGGGCGCCACAGTAAATATTACCCTTTAATTTAGATTGTTATAATAAATATTTGTAAAAAAAAAACACTATAATATGGTTGAAAGAAATGTCTAATATTAATTAAAACGTTATCCATAAAATTGTTCTATGTTTTCTTTAAAACAATTTGCAGTTGTAATTAGCTTCTCAACTATTGGAATTAGCTGTGTATACATTTTCTAAAAAGTACAGATACAAATTATTCGTTAAACAGGTAAGCTTGAAAAACCTCATGAATCACTAGAGCACTGTGGTGAATATACAATTGAAGAAAATTCCCGAAAACCAAGATAAAACACTAACAACACAAAGACTGTATAGTTATGTTTATTCTACCTTATGTACAATTCAATAGCACTGCTATCATCTTCAGAGGTGTAATACACATTAACCTTATATTTTTGATGTTCGTGTTTTATTGTGGGTTTGGTGAATTTTCTTTCATTGAAAACCCTTCTTATATAACTCACTCATAAAGTAAATGCCGTATGTACTCCTTTACGTTCTTTTATCAACAACAATATCATTCAAAACAATATTGTAAGAAAACATGTTAAACAAAATAGTGTTTGGGAATATTAAATCTTGAATATTGAAAATTGAATATTAAACTTTTACTTTTTTTTCACAGTTAACACTGAACATTTTTTTGAGACCATAAAATACCACACTATTTATTACATCATCTTGTAGATGTTTATGTAAAATACAAATCTTATAATGTTAAGACATTTACGAACCTCCTTTTTAGGTATTGTTATGGAGGCCTCACACTGGCTTTGCCTTAGAAACCCATCATTTTTTAACTCTGTTTTTATTTAAGAAAGTAGTTGTTTTTATAATTATGTTTTACTTTTTATATTATATAGTTCATTATTTTTGTGTGTATAATTTGTAATTATAAATATTGAATAAATAAAAAATAAAAATTTAAAACAATTCTCGATAAATCGCTAACATGTGACTTTTTTGACGCGCAACGATTGACTATAGAATTGTGTAACTCTCTTCAATCAAACCCCCTTGAACTTCGCCACAAACGCCCAGTGGGTTTTCACAAATCGGAGAAGGGGGTGGTTTTGACATTAGATCAAATTTGTACATAAGAAATTGATAATTTCCACATCTTACTTAATAATATTGGCACACTTTCAAGACATCAAAAATCATCAAATTTGGCAGGCATAATGGCATATACAACTACTGTCGTAAGTGTGCCAAATTTGATGATTATAGTTGCCCCCTAAGTGAATGAGTTAAAAGTTAAAGTGTCCTGTAAGTGTAGAAGATTAAATAATTTGTTGAAAATGTACAATATTTACCTGAAAAAAAAAAAAAAAAAAAACTCTAGATCTATCTAAGAAATATCCGATGGAGATATGAAAATGTCATAAAAACAAACCAGTAGAACTCGCCCAAATCGTAACTGCTGGTGCAATCAGTTTTTAATAGGTCTTACCGTTTAGCCGCGATAGACCTCCAAAAAAGTTCTACACAGGATTTAAAGTTGCGTCCGCCAAATTGAATTTTTTGAGGGTTAAAATATATAAATATAACTTTTGGCAATGTTTCCGTTGTTTACAAGCTAGAAGCTATGCTACAAAATTTCAAGAGTCGAACTTATGTGGAAGTGGGTTATATTCGAATGTGTATAGATGTGTGAGTGAGTCGCACTAATCGGGTTGTATATATAAGATATATACGATCTCGAGGGTGTATTTTGTGTTGGAAGAGGAAGATTTTACAGTAATTGTGATTTTTTTTCTTTTCTTGTTGTATAAAGATGAAAAATAGAATAAAAGTTGGTCAATAGAGAAATAAAAGAGATAGATCTAACGCAAGTCTATATGAAAATATGTGTAGATCCAGCTAAGCTCTGTCGGAATTACAAAGCTCACGAGTGCCCTGAGGACATATCAGGTTATAGGTACCCTTAGTTTAAAAAAATAGTTTTTATAATCATGTCTGTCTGTCGTATGTGCAGTGCTCTACAGCTTCGCGTGTTCAAATTTCAATCAAATTTGGTACTTGTGTATATTCTGGTTATATCTGGATATATTTTTTAAATTTTTGTAATAACTGAAAGTTTGGTTTTAGTTGCCAAATGAAAAACCAGAAAACATCGATTTTGTCAACATTTCTTTTCTCAATTTTAATCAATTTTTTTCTGAACTATAGCCTTTAAAAGCCCAAATAAAACGGATCCGTTACCATCTCTCCAAAAATACTTGTTCGTGTGTTAACGGTAAAAAAACCGAAATCTCGGTCATGTAGCTGTATAAAAATATTTAATTTCTCAAAATGGTTTTTAAAAATTTTAGTAAAATATAGACTACCAGTTAAATAGTTTAATCTGTGTGATTAATCGGAAGAAAAAAAAAAGATTCAAAAATAATTGGTAAAATCAAAAATGAACCTTGACAGTCCATCATTGAAAGTGTAATTTGCATTATTTACACCTATGGTACAAAATGTTTAAACCCATTTTAAAACATAGGCCTACTAATTTTATTTTATAGGTGTCACCTGAAGTGACCCCTTACACTTCAGTAACGGTGAATGTAACAACATTTAACCAACAAAAATATATATGCTACTTACGCTTTGAGAGAGATTCAAGGAGGAAGCAAATTAGGGTATTTTTTGCACCTTTGGTTGTAAAATATCATGAGGGTTGGTATATTATAATTCTAATGACCGAATACTTATTTAAAATCACCCACAATTTATTTTCCCTTCGATTCAATGTATTTCGTTCGATGTTTGAATGATTATATGGTGGTGACATTATTCCTAATTAGTATCGGAAAAATCCAATAAATGGGCGGTGGGGAGGTGAAAGAAATAGCGCAGTCTATAAATGAAGAATTTACTTCGCTTACCGAGTTCTATGACATGCAAATGCTTTCAGTGTGTCACTTTACCACATCATCAAGTGACAGTATTTTCATCTTACACTTCTTTATTATTATTCATGTCGCATCTAAAGTAAGAGAAAATGTAAACGTGGAAAGAAAGACAACAATTTTAGTCAACTTCATTATGAATAACAGAATATTTTAAAAGTAAATTTAAATCAACTTGTATTAGCTTTTTACGTCTTTATTTAGTTACTTTATCAGGCCGAACTGTTTAACGAATTTAGAGTAAAGTTTTTAAAACTTTTTTTCCTTACAGGACAGGTACTTGGTGTTTGGTGCTTCTTACAATCCTTACCCCTTCCCTCACTTTATTTTATCACGTGACAATCATTTCTCCTATTACATAAGGCATTGTTGAACCTACTTTATATTTCTTTCTTTCTCTTTTTTATAAATAATTAGCTTATGACAAATAAATTAGCATAATAAATAAGTGAACAGAATATTACACCGAGAATAAGTAAAAAGATTCTCAGAAGTGACTACTATAAATAATAAAGTATAAATCAAAATAATATAATTACTTTATTAACTACAATTAAGCTATCATCCAACAACAAACACGCGCGCTCGCTCGCTCGTTCGCACGCACACACAAAATGTAATTTTCAACTTTTTTATAAAATTCCAATTGTAGCAATTGTGGGAAAAACGTATGGAAACAGCTTCTATATATTTGATTCTACACGTGTTAGAAAAACCTGCGACAAGACATTTTAAAGCATTAACCTTAGGTATTTACCTGGTCAAAATTTATATAATACAAACAGTAAGTTACAAAATAAAACAAAACATGATTTTTCTTAAAATGTAAGTATGGTTTTATTACAGCCGATTTATAGTCTTGAATAATTTGCAAACTTTAATGAAAGTTTCGTTCCTCTATCTTCACGTTGCCGAGTAATAAAGAATTTATTTTCTAAACTAAATAATTTAATAACTCGGTTTGTAGTACAGATAACCTTGCAAAATCTACTCTTTATAACATTGTTTAGTACTGCTATTGAAAGGACAGTGTGACATATTCAGTCCATTACAGAATGTTACATAGTTTCAGTATCTAGAACAAATTGTATTATTAAATTGTTAGGTTTAGTAAAATAACGGCTTATAACCTGGTAAGATATAGTTATAGAGGAACGAAACTTTAAAAAAAAATGCAAAACATCTGAAGATTGTAAATCGGTGAGAATAAAACATACTTACATTTAATAAGTTAAGATAAATAATATCTTTGTGTTATTTTGTAACACTATGTAGGTGGTAGTAAACTTTTGTATTACCCTGTAGATTCCTAAGATCAAAGAATTAGAATGACGTGTAGCACGTTTTTATAACTTCTGTAGAACCAAATATATGATATAAGTCTTTATTATGTCACCGCCAGCAATCCTTTTGAAGTTTTCTTCAAATTAAATTCTCAATTTCACAACACGTGTTTAGGACTTTATTCGTCCATCGTCAGGTAATTAAAAACACACAATTAAAAACATACAACACGAAAAAACAAACAATACAACAATATTCATAGTACTCCTGCACAAATAATAATGATTTCAATGCATGTGCCCGTGCCGGCGTTTCAAATGTGCCCGACACAATTGTTTTTTCGTGTTGTATATTTTTAATCGTGTGACGATAGACCAATAAAGTCCGAAACACGTGTTTTGAAATTAAGGATTTTTTGAAGAAAACTTCAAAAGGATTGCTGGCGGTAAGTGACATAATAAACAGTTATTTGATAAGCATATCCAGTTTGCTATAGATTACCAATGGAAACATATGATTTCTGTAATTTGTTTTTCCACATTATCTGGAATATATAGGGCGTCCATTCACGATTAGGGGCTCACATTAGTGAGTATGGGCTTGGCGATCCCGAGAGGAACTAGCTAGAACTACAACTCTTCCGTGAATTCATGGGCTAGATCCCTCTCTTTCATCTTTCCTATCCAGTGTTAGTTATCAACTCTTGTTATTTACCGACCCTGACGCTATTAGAGTATTTATTTTCTAGGGGTCTTTATTCTTCTTTTTTTTACGAGGCGATGGGATGACCGAGAGTTTTTTGCCTTTAATCAACAAGGGAGGGAGTCTCTCCCATTTGAGTATTAACTTTCCAACAAGAAAACTGATCACCTCAAGTTCTAGTTTCGCAATCTCATAATCAAGCCACACGTATTCGAATTGTAACACCAATTTGTTAGTAGTGGATGTGTGCGACAAGGGACGCTACAGGAAGAGTATTGAATAATATGCAATTTATACAAAAAAATGCGATTCGACGTACTTATTGAACGATTAACTCTCCTTTCAGTCAAATGTGATGTTTGACATAATAATTGGAGCACAAAATTCACCCGCATTGAAACAAACAAGATCTCAGTACCTATCACAGTGACCTCCTCGGGGGCACACTATAGTGAATAAGGGCTTGAGAATCCCATGGGTTCCAGATGAATCTACACCTATTCATGTACTCTTTTGTTAAGTTCCTCTATTTTATCTCTTCTTTCGGGTCTGTTTTCTCTTGTCGGGCGCTATTAGAGTATTTGAAGGCTAGCGTCTTTATTTTATCTCCTTTCTTCGTTTTCTATATAGAAATGATGTGACCTAGAAGGTTTCCACCTTTGAAAAACTATAAAAAACGTATAGAAGTGGGTACTGAGACATGAAAAGCACAGAGGATTGTTATCTAAGGAGGTTTGCGCTTAAGACGATCAGGGCATATAAGACGGTTGGAACAGGTGCTGCGGTTATTTTGGTGGGAGTTCTCCCAATCTGCTGGTGAAAAAGCGAGATGCAGGACTTGTTATGTGTTGTCTCTACAAATTGCCAGTATAAAGATTATTAAGAAATGGCAGGTGAGATGGATGGAGTTAGATGCTAGCTATAACTGGACCAGAAATATGATCCCCGATATACGAGTTTGATAGAAGAGGAGACACAGTGAAATAATTTACTATCTCACTCAGGCGCTAAGCCGTCATGGAGACTTCAGAGAGTAATTGTATAAACTGCCATAGGTGGCAGACTGACAGGGAGGAAGTTCTGAAGAAGTTTAATGCCCGACTCTAGGAACTTAATTTTGGGTATTCCGAGTAGTGCACAACTGGAGTAATTTGACAAACTTTATTACATCCAGCCTTAGTCAAAAATAGACAGAACAACGTCTGTTGTAGGAACAGAGTAAGAGACTACGCTTCAAGTAATGTTTTGGTTAATGGTGTCAGGTGTGATCTTTGAAGAATGTGGGAGGTGGTTTTAGTATGTGTGAGCTCCACACTTTTGAGGGTACTGTCCTCTGGAGTCTGCTGACAGAGTTTTGCACCTTCGCCTCGGAATAAAAGAAAAAAAAGGGTTTGTATAGTTTAAATGGGGTTTGAGTTTTTTTTTTATTGCAGTATAAAGTTGGATCTCAATTCAGTTTTATTTTACCAGCGTGTGAATTTAGTTTTTCCTTTAAATATGTTGTTCTATTACTTGATAATTAAAATTTTAATTAGCTCCTATAAATAAAAAATGGTAATTTTTCTGTGTTGAAAACGTAAATATTATTATTTTATCTTTTTAAACTAAAAATAAGGGTAAATCCTAATATAAGAAGGTTATGTTTAAAGAGAAAAAGAAAAAAATTTTTTAAATATTATAAATTCTGTATATTTTGGTTTGTAGTTTTACTACAATTGTGACGGTGTCACTTCTCTCGGGCTCGGAAGTTGAGCTGGACCTACATTGAGGATGGTACGTTTTGCTTTACGGCAGGAAACAGCTGACCGGAACTTGGAGTGCACTGTGTTAAGCAGACCGCGCCAGCAGTAGTGAACAGAACAGTCTGTGCAAGCAGTCAGTCGTGATTCGTGATGCCTGTATTGTATGTCAGTCTTGTGTGAGTGCCTGTATTGTGTTTATTTAGATTTTTATATTTTACTCTAAATAACACCACGACTGGGTAATTAATTTTGATGATGGGGTTAGGCGTTTACAAAACGTTCAATTCCCTAATAAGACGAATAAATTAAATATTTACAACAAGGTGATTTGAAATGGCCAATTACAATGATCACTCATTAAGTTAATTTGTCCCAGTATTGTGTGAGTGTAAATTTTATTAATTAGTTATATTTCGGTAATCCACTGTTAATTAAAATATTCTCTTCAAATCTGGGTACCCTTATTATGGATAAGCAGACCGGGGATATGGTATTTTAACCTCAAAATGTGCATAAACAAAATTAAATACCGCCTTCTAAAAACGTAGACCCTAAGCTTAGTTAAGTTGCGACCAAATATGTGCCATCGCTCACAAATGGTACCGATACGTTGCACAAATAGGAATTACACAGTATAGTTAAGTGGAAAATAAAATATATTTTTATAGTATAGGATGTCCTCTTGATTTTTTTTTTTGAATTCAGAGGCTTGCCATATTGAGTACGGGCGTGACAATCCCGGACTCCCTAGCTGTACACCTTATTTATGTTGTCTTAGATCCCTCTCTTTCACTAATATAAGGGATGTTAAAAAAAAAAATATTTCTCCAAATTGGTTCTGGCGAATTAGTTCGAATTTTATTGAAATTTTGGGAAATTAATGATAGTAAAATATTATAATAAAATTGTCTCTCCAGAAAAATTGATACTCCTATAGCTACGATATGCGAGTCACCGACACGAGCGTAGAGAGTATATTGACTTCCACAAATTTAGGGCTTCAAGTTAGAGCTGAGATACTGACACGAGCCAAGCGACTGGGAACATCTACGACGTGATATACTCAAAAAAACACATGTTCAAAAAACATGTAATGTAATCAAAATTGAGTAAGACCCCTTGATCTACAAATACAATTTAACACTTCGTACAAGGCCTAAGAATTTTAATTTTGTGCATTACATTTAGAGGATATGTTCATATTATATTGTATTATGGGTATGGGTAAGTAACATAATGTCGTACATTAACTGGTTTCACCCCTACTAATAGGACATTTTCGTATACTCCCGCGTAGTAACTTGTATGTGTACTGTTTGCTACAGAGCACTAAATTGTTATTTTCATCTAAAAAAATATCATCAAAGCAAA
Organism: Aphrophora alni; assembly: GCA_963513935.1. Classification (NCBI taxonomy): domain Eukaryota; kingdom Metazoa; phylum Arthropoda; class Insecta; order Hemiptera; family Aphrophoridae; genus Aphrophora; species Aphrophora alni. The sequence goes on from OY740765.1 coordinate 113,364,108, forward strand.
AATTTTCTTATATTAACTAAACGTAATTATAGCGTTTAAAATTTGGTATCATTCAGAAGAGCTAACATGTTTAATCTTTCACCAAAGAAAATTCATATTTGTGGTATAAATGTTTATTTCTCAAAATCAATAATTGAATGGCTATTTTGGATAAATGAAATTGAAATTTTTAAAATATTGTGATTACTTTTTATTGATTTATTGTGTAATTTAATATTTTCTGTTGCAAAATTTTGTATATGAACAAAGTTCTTTTTATATGTATGTGTGTATGTAGACATGGAAAATAAAAAACCTTAAGCTATATATCTTAAAAAAAAAGAAAAAAAGATTTGTTACACGTATTAAAATACAAGTAACAAAAAAAAAAAAAAAAAAAAAAAAATCAATAAGCGTAAATGTCCATATACTAAAATTTCACAGACCCATTATTTGTCTCTATAGACTACTCTTCAGCAAAATTTGATGAAAATCGTTACAGACGATTAAGAGAAAACTCTAACTTTGTATTTTATCTTATAGCAACTACCCTAATATTTTTAGTGGAAAACGTCCCCGAGATATGATTAAAAAATAAGAAACATAAAAATTTTTGTAAAAATTGTTAGATCCGATTTTTTAGAAAATAGTACCTATGTATTACATCTTATAGCAGCTACCCTCAAATGTTGAGTTAAAAACGTCCCGAGATACGACAGAACGATAACAAACATAAAAAAAAAAATTAAAATTTGTCCATGTGTGGCCCATATAATAACAGACAAATATAATTTCGTAATCCTATTTTGCAATTTAGGAAACATCAAAACAGTTATTTTAGCGAAAAACGTTTGACCCGTTACGATATAACTCTATAATACTATGATCAGAAATAACCTAACTTTTATAAAAAGAACTATAAAAAACACGTTATTTTGTAATTGAACCTACTCTCAAAGTCGAGCCAATGAGAATAATGTGGAAAGAATATACAACAGACAATTAGGTCACAAGTTATTTGGAGTTGTTTGTGATAAGAGAGAAGAATTCAAGTAAAAGCTTTGTATTAAAAGACACTCTAGTCGTTAATTAAGAAAATCTATCTAAAAACATCAATTACAATTAATATTTTTGTTATATGTAGTTCATAATTTTTTCTATTACTTATAGATTATGTTTGGTAATTGTAAAAAAATTCGACCTCTGTTTTTAACTGATTGTCAAGTTTCATGGCTTAGGAAACCAAAAGAGTGATTTTCGTCCGTCCTCGTTGTAGTCTGGACTTAAGAACGATAGCGTCCACAAAAAATTGAATAAGAACACGAAATTTGGAATAAGGAACTGTAGTGTGCTGGTATACAAACTTGCTGATATTGGAATAAATCGAAATGAAAATGTCGAAATGACGGACATATTAACATATCTCGTGTGTTATTCAACTTGTAACACACTAAATTACTTAAAAATTTGCAAATTTAATTCTGCGTATAATGTTACTCCCCTGCCCTATCTCTACGATCACTAATAGCGAGATTACTGGAAAAATTGTAATTTCGAACTACGACCCTCGATATTCGTATCGGATGATCCGATAAGGCCATCCGAGCGTAGCGAATGGACCCTTCTTAACACTATACAGCTTCGAGGCCGCCGAGGGCAGAGGCACTAACAAGATCATATCGAGTAACTACACTAATAAAACATTAAAATTTACTTTAATTAAAATACTTTTATGTTTCTAATGAAAAAACGTCATATGGAGTACACGTCTTCAGGAGGCTTAGTAAGAACGGTTGTGTAATCCGGAGGTATCCTAGGTAGAGCTATGTATTTCATGTAGACTTGGTTAAAAGCTTCGGACTGTTTAAAATATAAAAAAATTAAGTGTTTGAAGATACAAAAAATACTACTATTGACATGTGAATAACATTTATTATTCGAAATAACTTAAACATTTCTCTTTGCATTGATATACATAGGGTTTCCCTCAGGGGCTCCCTTATAGTATAGTATGGGCTTGGCATTCTCGAGGGATCCTAGTTGAATCTACACCCATATTCGTGTAGTCTAGGGTTAGCCCCTACGGATATAATAAAATTCATTGTTTGACACAACATGGAGCTTTCTCTTTCCATTGAAATACATATGGTTGGCTTCAAGGACTCGCTTAGAGTGTAATACGGGCTTAGTATTCTCGAGGGATCCTAGCTGAATCCTCATATTATTATAGAATTCGAGGGCTTGGAGGTCTTATTTTAATTAGTTTGAATACAATCTTCTGCCAATCCTAATATTGTCTTATTATTTATATTTGTCAACGTGTTTCGAATTTCCTCTATCATTGAGACCTAGTTTAGTACTGGATTCGTTGGATAAAGATTCGTCTATATATACAGCTCCCCCCCTCTACCAATAGTATCCGCCATCCAGGTTTGGTAAAGTAGGTCTTGAAGATGGACAAATTTTGAAACGCGTTGGCAAATATAAATAATAATAAGATAATGTAGGATTGGCAGACGTTTGTACTCATAGTCTACTAATTATGTATATCCTATGAGAAATTTTCTCAATAATTTCTTGAATTTTTACGCTTATTGTTTCTTTTTTAAGGCCGTGATGAGGTCCAACAAGTGATAAAAACATACAGGGTGTTAGAAGAGTGTGGTGACTCTTTGAAAACTTGTTAAGCATGACAGCAGATAAAACAAGAATAGGACTAGTAGATTAAATTACTTCGTTTCTTTACATATACGTAGTATTGAGAAGGTTATGCTATATAATCGTTATAAGGCCTCTTGAGTCCAAAACAGTGGTTTTGGAATGATGTCTGTGATGTGTTCAGGGTTCTACAGCCCAAACGTGTGGTCGGTCCGATTTTAATCAACTGTAGTATATTCCTAAATATATATTTTGGCCATAATCATGAAGATTGTTTATTTTTTATCTGTAAATTTAGCTGCTATAAGGAAAAACAGAATTGTCAGTTTATCAAAATCGATACTTACGATTTTGATAAATTTTTGCTTTAATTTAGCCCCTAATGACTAAAACAAAACGTATTGGTCACCATCTCCCTTAAAAAAAATTCGATTTTCGAAGTATTAAAAAAAAAATTGACAGTAAGAGTTTTATTATTAACTCATTTAAAGCCGTATTGTCAAAATAGTAGTAAAAAGTGAAAAATAATTATCCAAATCAGAGTGAATGTATGAAGCAATACGGTTCAGGAATAATCATCAACAAATAAAAATGAACCCATGCAGCGTCATTAAAAGCTTTATTTTTGTCAAATGCTTTTATGTGGACGTGTTTGGCACAAGCTAGGGAATTTGAGGCTTTTATTTAAATATATAATTATTTTTAATACACTGCGTCTATGGTTGAAATTATTTTTTTATTGAGAACTGCGGAATTGACATTATTTATGATGACGAATAGACTTGGTTTTGGGGATTGCTAACTAAGAAAGTTTTCTGCAGTATTTTTGTCGTTTATTTCAATTCGACAACTGATTAGGAAATAATGGTAAAAATATACCACCATAATGTTGGTTCGTGAGTAATCGGTTAGAAGCAAAAAGTCAATCATTGGAATTTATAAAATATGCTAAATAAAATATGGGTATTTCGTGGGGCTATTGCCGTTAGAGGCAGTTAAATACTAGGGTCATTATTTTTAAGACATTTTAATTAATTACACACGTCTGAAAAAATCCATCCTCATGGGATATTTTTGCTGAATTATATGATTTAAACGTCATAGTTTGTAAAAATTACTTCTACAACATCCCATCACGTATAGGTTCTTTGCAATATATATATATATATATATATATATATATATATATATATATATATTATAACACTTATTTATTACAATGAACTAAGCATATTATATTTCCTTACAAACTAATCAAAAATTGTTTCTGACATTTATACATATTATAGGACTACTATTTTTGTGTGTGGAACTTTTCCTTCTTCTTTTTGTTGGTTCTCCAAACTTGTTTCCGATTTCCTTCTTTTGTTTCTCGATTGAACATCCAAAAGTAATCAATTAACATATTGACAATCAACATTCCTTGGTAACGTCTCCCAATATCACGGACATCCTGGTGAAATATTTCACTCTGTTCTTCACTGTAAGCTCCTAAGTTTTCATTAAAATATTCAATATAGTAGTGTAAGGAATGAACTCTTAAGCTCATCTTGCATCCTTGAGCTTCATAATCTGTCAGCATGCGTTGTAAAATGGTTATGTAGTCATGGTCCTTTAATATACCTTAACCACAAACGAAGATCTTCCTCGCATCTTCCGCAAACATGTAGAATCCATGCTTTGTTTTGATCTCGAAGTTTCAATTTGAACTTCGCAACATAAACTTTCTTCACAAACTCACTTATGCTCCTCTGTTGACTTGTCACTGTGTATTCACCACAAGTATAATAGAAATTTTCGGGAAAAATAAACAACCTCTGTGTGCCATATTCCAAAAAATAAAAACACATGCATAATATAGTTCAAATGATGGATATACAGGTAAATTGAATGTGGCATAGATACTGAACTTGTTTAGCTTGTTGAAACATGTACTAATCCAGCAGCAGATTGTTTATATTTCTTCCTAGTACTCCAGATAACAAGTCGAAACATGCTCAACCTCACCAGTAATATTACTCACTACAAACTAGTAACCTGTTTCGTCATAATCATGCGACCTTTCTCCTAAAGCAAAACTACTTTATCAACCTCTCCCTACTACTACTCTCTTCAACCATTAAACATTTATTTTTTTTTATTTATTTTTTTTTCATTTATTGCCAATTGATTTGTTCCAGTTTTAATTGATAGAATAATGTGAGAAGTCTTGATTTTAAGGCCATTTTTTAAATATAAAAAATTATATTTTAAGTTAATTAGTAATTTTAAATAAATTCAAACAAAACTTGGGCGTAGGAAAAAAAATGAAGTGATGAAATGTTTTTGATATTTTTCATTTTTACCAAGTTGATTTCTATAAGAAAATGTATAAAAATCCTATACAGTTTTTTACTTGCAGACCTGTGTTATTTACGAGCTTATGACATTCGAATGCTTTACATGAATACAAGCCAATGCTTTGGCTTATATATGTAATTAATAGATTATTTCGGGAAATCTGCTAGTGGTCATCAGACCTGTCTAAAAGAGGTTAACCGACCATTTTCGGGAGACACTCACAAATAGTAAAAACACAATATAGTTGCTTTCTCCTATTGCTCCCACCAAACTGTGCTCTACTGCGCCGGCCATTCACGTAGCTTGTAAATTGGCAGACTAGCAATGAGATATAGGCCAAGGTATACAAGCCGCAACACACCATTGTTGGATAAGAAACCCAAATAATAATGAGGTACCAGTGGCGGATCTACGGGGGGGGGGGCTTTCGGGCTGAAGCCCCCCCAAAACATCAATTTTTTTTTGTTGAAAGAATGTAAATTTTCTACCAATATAATTAGTTTGAAGGTCGTAAAATATATTCATTAGCAAGAATGACCTAATTCCACTACTACGTCTTCCATTGTATGATATCCGTTAACGTTTTAATACTTTGTATAATGTCTTAGTTACATTTACATTGCCTGCAATCAATCAACATAAAATATTTTGATTTTTGTGCCCGCTCCGTTTATCTAGTTTCATTGAAACGATACGCGCACTATCGAGGACGTGCATACAGTGACTCAGCGGTTAAACTAAACGTGTTATTGTTTGTGTTGTGGAAATGTCTAAACGTAAACAGACAAATATTTCGTGCTTCTTCAAGAACCCAAAGAAGAGTAAAAGTGAAGACATGCAAGATGGCGCCGGCGCTGGTCCATCGACAAGTCTGATAACCTTTAATATGAAACACACGTTTTTACTCCATAAAACAACGTTAAACTACTGTTTTGGTCGCTTCATTATATGAAAGTCCTTTCACAAAATTTTCCCCTGTTCAGCCCCCCCCCCAAATAAAATTCTAGATCCGCCACTGTGAGGTACAAAATGATTGACTCGCCACAAATAAGTAACTTCTCACTATTGGCTTTATCGATTTCGTTCTATAATAAAGTCCCAAAGAAGTGTGCAAAACAGAAAGGGGGGGGGGAACGAGTCAGGAATCAATAAACAAAAAATTTCACTTGTCAATTGTAATCAAACACGATTTACGCTGAAGTATTTACAAACAAAATGTTATATACTAATGCCATATTATATTTTCTATTTGTTATAATATATTGTGATAAAAACAGAACTAAAATCAATAAACATTCATTTTAGTTTTTCGTCATAAGTTGACTGCATTTTTTAATGGACATTCTGACGCCTTTTTATAAATAAAGATAAAAATCATATCAAGCCTTTAAAACTTCACAAACATTCTTCCACTCGAGTCTTAATTATCTGTAAGTGTTTTCTTTTCAACTCTGCAACAGATCCCTGTCCAACACAACACAACTGTTCCCGAATCGATTCTCTTTGTTCACAATCTGTCCTGTAGATCAAATTACTAAAAAAGAGATCTCTTTGAACGGTACAATTGTTTGTTAATGGATAACAATTTACACAAAGACAATCAATAGTTTACGAAGCACACATGTGAACACACAAAACAACGACCGATCTGTAAATGATTACGTCATCTGTTGATAGAGAAGCACACACCTCAAGTGGAAAATTCGTTCTATTCTACCTAAAGCAATGAACGACAAGGTTTTTTCTTGTTGTTCAAAGGCAAAAAACTACTCGATGCGCCATCATGGTAGTAACTCAGACTCATTTTACAATATAATCGAAGCAAATCTTCCAATTGTAATTAAAAAAACTGGTTGGTATCTCGAGCCTATTGTTATATCAATGTGTTTTATTCAGTAAAGTAAGTTTGTTGTTACATAAGTTTTCTAAACCAAGAATATGCGTCTACTACTGCTTCCTTGAGAGGATAGGGCCAAACAGACCTCGTAGATTTGTATTTATTAAAAATCTCCACTTGCTTCTCTCATGTCAGTGTCGTCACTCGTTACGCTCGTATTTGTAACTCGGCTCTCCTAGATCTCGTAACTATATAAATATCACATTTTCTTTTGAGATCACAGTTCGAAAATACAATTTTGACAGTACCTCCAATGTTTGTTATCGTAGCGAAGTGATGTTGGTACAATTATAATAGAGAATTGAAATATACTAATTTTTATATACAAAGTAATGAGTTATAAGTTGAATAACAAAGAGATATGGATAAAACACTGATTAACAATCGGCATATTCAATTAGTTTTTCTGAATTGCAAAAGGACCTCACTCTAGTACCTTATACCGGATTTTATGTGCTTATCTTTTTTTTTTATATATACCCGCTATCGTATTTACGTACAGACGATGACAGTGTACCGATGGTATATCGAAATTCACTTATTCGGTTTTGAGGTTTGCCACGTGAATATTTGTATTAAAAAAAATTGGTGGAATATTACAGCCATTACCAAATTTAAAAGTATACTGGATAAGTAATAACAACAATTATGTACTCTTCTAAGTTAATGGTTTAGGGTGAGTAATTGTGAGCACAGTAAATCCTGTTCTTTGATTACTCCATTTTACATTTTGCCACCTCCTATAGACCTACTCAGATGTTCCAAAATAAATATACGCATGAAACTATCGTTGCCTAAAATATAATTACAATTTTCTCTACATCCATAAATAATTAGCAAGGTATTGAACTATTGGAAGTTTCAGATCCTTTACAATCACTCTAAATGCTTTTAAAAGTGAATACACTAAGGGTTCATTCCATTAGCACAACATGTTGAAAATCACTTTTCGCTTTACTGAAATTATCATCATTTTGAAAATGTGCAAATTAAGTCTGTATTTTTATTACTCTTATGAGCCATAAAATTTTTTGTGTAACGAATTTAAACTTAATATGTTCAATTTCCAATTTTATAATGTTTTTTTTTTATACAAAATAAAATGACGGTTGGACGGAAAACTGAGCGTTTTTTGACCTACGTTAGTGTAAACGTTTTTTATTTCCTGAAAGTATGTCGGCAAATGACACTGTTAATTTGTAAAATAACAAACACAAATGATTTATCATTAGTCATTGTTATTAGATTCGGCGTTCCTAACGCTCCACGTGTTCTTGACAATAATCCAGATAACATTCAAAGGGAAGTAATGTAGGCCAAATGCTTTTAAGTGTATTGTTCAAAACGGTGAAGTTTCTAGAACATCCAATGTTTCTTTTTCTGTTTCAAAAGTTTCATTCTTCTATATACAGTACGTGTAATTTCTTCTCTCTCGTTTATTTCTTTGTTTTATTTAACTATTGTCACGCTACGTCTTATAACACACATTGTATCGAGTATTGACAACTTTGTTTAGTATCATGTATTATTAAATGTGAAAAACATTGCACAAAAGTTAATCCATAAAACCATACAAAACTTAACCATAATTAATCCCAATAAGGTAATTTTGTTAGTTGTCGATCAAAAGTGAAAATGAACCATGAATTCCGTTTTGAAAAAAAATAGTTATATATTTTAATGAGAGTCTAAACTTGCATCACATAAGCCATAAATACGTCCTCAGTGTAAATATTATATGTTTAAAAACTAGCTTTTAAAAACAGTGATTAAGGTTCCTTTTTTTAAAAAAATATTCCACACTCGTTTTGTAATCTTACATACTTTGCACACGACTTTTTATACGAAGATGGGTAATTATTCACCATATTTTAATAAAATTTGAACGAAATCGGTAGAGCCAATTTTTACGAACGAAGTATTTCAAAACAACCCTTCTGTCGATTTTTTTTTTTTTTTTTTTTTTTTTTACCGATAACACATGCACCGTTAAACTTGTAGAGATCCCGACCAAAAAGTTTAGTTTGGAAACTTCGAGGCTACACTTGAGCGACATTTTATCAAAATATTAAAACCGTTTTGATAAAATCTTTATTCTTTTTTCCCAACGAACGCTAAATTCGAGTTATCGAAAAAATAAGAAAATAGTCCCATTGGCTAAAATATGGCCATACACCAATATCATTAACATCGGTTCTCGCGTTTGAGCTTTAGACCACTCCGGAAACAGATAGACAGACATAATTTTTAAATTACTCTTTTTGACTAAGCTGTTCTCACAAAGGATATCCGCAATATTATAAATATTATATCTGCTTTCATCTACATAATTAATTTCAGCCAATCCAAGCATTGTTTAATTATTTACAATTGTTGACGAGTTTAGAGTTTTTCGACATCAGTATAACAAAGGAAGTCGTCTAAGTATAATGGAAAAATCGACGTATTAAAACTGAAGATGAACTGAGAAAATATTGTTAACGAGCAAAGTTATAACCAATCAGATTTAATGTTCCAAAATCTAAAAACTACGAAGAAAAAGAAATGTGTTAATAAATCCACCAAAGAAAATAACACAGGGTAGAGGGGGGCAAATAACACAGGGTATAAATATTGAGACAATGCTAGCAATGGCAGAAAATTGCAATTAAACTAAACGCAAAGTATTATTATCCGTTTTTTATAACCCTAACCAATGTTTTGTAAAGTATGAATCTATTAGATAATTATATATCAATCATTCTAAAGGATGTACGTTTTATATTTTACATATCAGTAATTTAGATATTATTATTTAGTTTTCAGTATATATATTTTGTGACTATTTTGTTTGTATAACATACTACGATTAAAGATCAATTATTTATACAGGATGTTGAATTATTTTTTGTTCGATTTATTTTATTGCTTTACTGTTATGGTGTAATATTGTTTCATTCTTTAAATAAATTTAAATAATAAATCAAATCAACAATATATATATATATATATATATATATACAAGCAACTCTGAACTATGTATACCAAGTGTCCTAAAAGTCCCCTCCAACTATTATTTTTTTTATGAATGGAAATAGACAGATTTGATTTGAATTGTGAAATTTACGTTAATAATTACACCGGAAATATTACGAAATGTACAACAAGCTTTTGAGTCCAGAATCTATTTCTGCCAAAAAGTAAATGGTAGCCATTTCAAGAACATAATCTGAACCAAAAAAACAAGGTAAGAATCTTACCATTATTTTACCAAAAGAGAGCAGTTTGTAATGTAATAAAAACAACTGGAGTTTGTAGGTTAACATTCACAATTCGATTGGTCGCTATGTTAAGTAGGATGAACTTAGAGACCTCTAGTTTGCTCCATTATTCTTATTTTTTAAAGGCCTTTAAAATGAGGTATCACTCAATAGGGGTTGCTATTTAAAATTCTTGACTTACCGCAAACTACCCCATTTTGGGGGTAAGGGTTGAAATTTTTGACACTTCAAAAACTCCTCCTTTGGTTATCTAAACTTTCCCAAAAGCAAATCTGTCTATTTCCATTCATTAAAAAAATAATAGGGGGGGGGACTTTTAGGACACTTGGTATGTGTAAGCAAGTAAAAAGGAGAAGTGTATTACGTAGAATCTTCGGTCGTCATCATGTTACTTACCCAGCCCCATCATACAATGTAATACAAGCAGATTATCTAAATGTATCCTAAAGTTGGTTTGTTGGGAGTTGTGGGAAATGTTACATTATACCTACTGGTGGATCAAGGGGTTTTACCCCCATGGAGGGTTTGTTTGCTTAAAACATTGTTGTTACATAGGTTTTCTGAACCTGGGAATTGTGTTTATCATTACTTTCTTAACGTAGGCTTAGGCCCAAACTAGCCTTGTGGATGTGTAAGTGTTAATAAGTCTCTACTTGCTTTGCTCGTATTGGTTACTAGTGCCAGCCATTTCCCGGACTATATGAATAATATATTTTTGCGAGGTCATTGTTCTGAATTACATTTTTTACAATAATTTTCCTATTTGTCAATGCAGAGAGGTTGTGTTGGTACCATTACGTGCATAATTACAATTTGCCAAGTTTTATCTAATTTAGTGTGTTATTAGTTGAAAAACACAGATGTGTGAATAACAAATTGTTTAAAATGGCTGCAATTTTGCATTTTTATTTCAATTTTCTGAACTTTTAGGGTTCTACATCAACACACAATAGTCATCTACAAAAAATTTCATTATTCAATCTTAATTTTTGTATCCGATATCTAACAGAAGACAACCACAACAACGCCAACGACAATTACGTCACCCCAAGAAATCAAGGAAAAAATTCACGTCTACAACAATGACGCCAACAACAACGACGCCAACAATAACGATTTCAACGACAACTACGAAAACGACAACTACGACAACCACAACGACAACAACACCAACGGTAACGTCGTCAACCTCAACGGCGCCAACGACGACACCAACGATAACGACCCCAACGACAACGACAATAACGACAATAAAATCACTTCTTCGGTTTCCTAACATCATTAAACGTGATTATCAGTCAAAAAACATAGGTGGAGTTATTTGACCATTGCCCAAATACTTCGTATTCTGGTTAGGATAATTATCGCCATAATTTTCAACATATATTTTTATTGCTTCTCCGAATGATTTGGCATGTAAACAGTTGACAATATTTTACGTGTTTCCAAATATAACAAGTGGATACCATTGTTAATCATTTTTTTAAATCACAGTAGTTGATGGATAGCAATAAACAAACATCATTATAGAACAATCCCCTTAAGTTACATTACGAGTTTGAATAAAAAACTGAAATCCAATAAAAAAGACATCTACCTAAACTACATACAAGATACCTGCTACGCTCAGCGTGTCGATCGGTAAATGTTATCTGTATAAGAAAGTGTCCACAAATATATAAATTTAAAAGTTCACATAAGAATAGAGATTCTTATTTTGGCAATAAACACGACATTACAATATTATAAAATTCTAAAACCAAACTTCCTGAAATTTCTCTTACTTAAAAGAACTTAGAAAAGATCTCTTACTGAATTTGTTTATGTCTTTGAAAATAAAGTGTAAAATCAAAGAGGTAAATTAGGAATCATTAGCTAACTAATTTACTATAAATTAGTTCTACGTGTAATAACTAACGTTCAAACTAATAGGATTTGTATGTAGAATCACAAGAAAAGATAACTTACTATTTTTTTCCTAATCTTTTAAAAAGAAAGTACAAAATCAAGGAGGTAAATTTGACACTTTTCACTAACTAAAAGTAGTAAAATTAATTTTACAAGTAACTACTAGTGTATATATTATTCAAAATTCTCTGTATAATCAAAATGTAAACCACTTTTAAACCTTTAGAAGTGAATTGCGCAATCAAATGATACTTATAACTAACCAAATATAATTTAGTAATATAGTTTGACGAATAACGACTAGTGTACAAACTAATAAAAGTTATTTGTAGAACCAAGATCATTTTATCTAATTGTTTTATTAGTTCATATAAAATTAATGTGGTAAATTGAAATGTTAGGCAATTAGTGTAAAATTAGGACAACTAATTTTACTCTTAACTATAACCACATACAGTGTTCGAACTTATTTCTAGATCCATAAAATACAAACGCTTTCTGTAAACGATTAAAACTGTTTGAAAACGATTTAGAAATAAAATAGAAAGTTTTCTAACTAAATGTAAAAGTAGGGCAATTAGTTTCAAGTTTGACTACAAGCGCAGAAACTATTAGGACTTATTTGTAGAACCACAAGGGAAGAACCCTTATTGATTTTGAGCGACATCTAGCTACCACTAGTGGCGCCACTTGTAAGGATAGCCAACCCAAGTTGCCCTTCTTTATTGAAACAGTTTTGTTATTTTAATTTAGGTCAAGGCAAAAATTCACATTTCTTCAGATAGAATTTACGTTTAAATAATAAAACAAAACCAATTTGAATTTAGTTTTTATTACATTAAAAATTTTGATTTTAATTTTCAGTTTATATAAAACTACTATCTAGTAATGCAAATTATAGTTATAAATCTTGTTTTGGAAAATAACAATCTTAAAGTTTTCGTGTATACTAAGGTTTTAGTACACACTTGTCCATAAATAATGTTGGTTTGACCCCCATTACTGATTTCTTAGAAACTTTAAGATATAGTTAAGCAAATTCGATATATTGGTTTTTTTCTATTACAATGAATGCAAGTAAAACATAAATGTCAAAATTTATTAGTAAAAAAAATACTCAAAATTTAAGTTTATCTCATTCATAAGAAAACACTAAAATTCGCAGTTTACATCCAGAAACTAACTATAAACAAACTAGATATAAAGTACATATCTTTACTTATTTAAGAGGCTAGGGGTTTTATTGTGAGAAGAACTACAGTTTACAACCGATTTTGATGTTTAAGAAGTAGTTACACAAAATTATTTTTAACTAAACCGTGTCAAAATCTCAATTTAAAAATATCACGGTTGATGGCACAAACACAAAATAAACCTTGCCAATTAAATGGCAAATTTATTTAGACACTCTTTATTCCGAAGACTTGTATATATATAAAAAAAAACGAAGTAAGTTCAGGCCCTTATTAAAATATTATTTAAAGCAGTTCATGGTTTATATACACTTTTTAACTACAAAACTGTCATTTGTCGTGAATAATAGTTGGTTGGGTGAGTGAGAAAGTATGAGCAACGTCTTTTTACCATTACCAATAAATTTGGATTTTTTTTCAGTTGAATAGAATAGTAGCCATTACATTTTCTTCAATCTTTTAACTCTATAGGTAAACTTACAATGTGTTTGTCAATTACTATCCAAAATAATATGGAAGATTTTGAGAAAATAGAAATTTTGGGTGTTAACACAGCTACTAACAAATTGTGAGTTATTACCAAATTGATTAAAATAACACCTTAATATGCCCGCATACCAAATAGGTTAGGCTGTAAATGTCTGCACAGAAGACAACAAATGATATGTATTTTTTATTTTGAGCTCAGAAGACAGTTTTTAAAACAAATATTTCAACGTAAAGAACAAAGTGGATTTTTGGCCATCTCAAAATTTTCACATAATATGTAATTAATATGTACGTAACATGTATAGTAATATATATTTTTTAAAGTAAAGAACAACATTCATTTGAATTTGATGAAGTTGGTTTTGTTATAATTATAAATATTAAATTGTAGTTCACTAATTCTATCATATTTTAATGTAACAGCAGATATTTCTTGTTGAAACTCCATATTCAAGGATAAAATAAAGCAATAAAGCTTAAAGTTTCAAAATAATTTAATAATATAAATGAGCTACAATGTTGCCCGATGATGCCGAAAGGCGAAACAATTGTAGCTCATTTATATTATAAAAATATTTTGAAACTTTAAGCTTTATTGCTTTATTTTATCCTTGAATTCTATCATAGCCTAGTTTGTATTTGTGTGGGTAACATAATTTAATTACATGCTTTGTTAATGCACTGTAAATTCATTTCCTCTTAACAGTGTTGACACAATAGAATGCAACAATGCAAGGATTAAACTTTGTACGTTTAAGTGATAATGTGTATGAATACATGCGTATACGCGAACAGCCGCCTTAAACAAATAATAATTACACATATACTCGCACGCCACACAAAAACTACGAACAAACCATATTTGTACAACCACACAACCACACACACACACACACACACACACATACACATCTAGTGTTTTTTTTATCTAGTGTTGGGTTAGATACTTTTCTTTCATCTTTCCAATTAATTATCTCTTGACCAATTCTTGCTTTCTTCAGACTCTGACGCTATTAGAGTATTCTTGGTCTAGGAGTCTTTATGTTCTGTTCTTTATTTTATTGTGTTATATTCTTCTGTTTTTAATAAGGCGTTGATGATTGAAAGGTGATTCGCTTTCAAACACCAAAAAAGGAACACACACAAACACCCCCCCCCCCACACACACACATGCTGCACCCACTCAGGTTCTCATTAGACTAAGAAGTGTCTTGGCAATCCAGAGAGACCAAACAGGATCTACTTGTTTTTCATGTACTCAGCTGTTATATCCGAGTCTTTCATCTATCCTTGAAGGTCTTTTGACAATCTCAGTTTTCTCAGGACATGTATATATTTTCTGGATTTTACTTTGTCAAAATTTATGGAATAAACAAAAATTAAAAATTTTCTGTAATATTTCTTATACTAATGCCAAATAATGCATAAATATTGAAAGCCGTTACACATAATGTATATTTATTAAATCACGCATCGCCTTAAACAAGCCAATGTTTTCTTTCTTAGATGTAAAGAAGAAAGAGACGGTGCTTACACAAAGGCGGTGGATGTCAGATTCTAGGTTAATGACTTTTGTTCCCCTAAGTTGTACTTTCTAAACTGATTGCTTTAATTTATGGCAAGTCGCTCGAGAATCAAATTTATCTTTATCACGTTTGATTTGTTAATTCAGTTACGAAATTGTCTATACTTTTAATTGTAATGATTGTTTTTATTAAGAGCAGTGGGTTTTCAAACGCATAGGAATGGAGTGGACGAAAATTTGTGTGTTTTAGTTCAAAAGAACTTTTTTATATATGACATTCTATATTTTAAACGACAGATATTTTTGATCACATTAAAAGTAATGTTTTGATTTACTAGTAAAAGATAAACACAAAATTAGTAAGACTGAATAAAACTCGAACACAAGATCTCACAAAAATTACGTCTACCTAATCAACGCGTTTCAAAGACAAAGTCGCTATCCTCAGTGATACTTGAGCTATGATAACTAAACTAAAAAAAAAAAAAAGAAAAAAAAAGCAGGTGTGACCGCTGTTTTATTCAGTATGTACAAAAGTTACAAAGAAAATTTAAAAGTTAACCCTACAGAATTTTTTTGCGCTAAAACTTTAGGTATTAAGAATTTTGTTATATCATTCGCCATTTTTCCAATATGGTGGCCAGTTCTTAATTTTCTAATAGGAATTGCTATATTTATGGATATTTTCGACATTGCATATTACATATTATAAAACTTTTTTATCATCGGGTATTTTTATATACCTCTAACCATTTAGGTATTTTTATTATTCTAAAATTCTCTAATTCAAGCATTTTTCCAGACACAATTGACTTAATTTTCAAAGTTCAATAATTTTAACTATATTTAGGGAAAGGGTTTTAACACTATTGTTAATTTGTTCTCTAGGGTGAGAAATAACAGAGTTATTGACAGAAAACTAAAATCATAATTTCCATATAATTGTCTAGAACCCCAGTGGGCTACACAAGCTCTTTATTTATTACTAAATGTATTACAGTGATCCATTTAGGGAAAAATTGCATCATTAAACACTGTTGATAGTTTGTTTCAGCTATAATATCTTATTTACAAGTTTTAATAGATTCAGTAATAATTAGGAATTTATGAAAACCAGTTTTAGACATTTTTATTTTAGTTTTCTGTCGACAACTCTGTTATTTCTCAGCTTACTGAACAAATATATTATTTTCCACCTGTTCCCTACCTGTATTTTGAATTTAATCTCAATTTTACTTTCAAAAATAGTCAAATCGTCTCTGAAAAATGATTGAATTTGCAATTTCTTAAACATAAGTGCCTTCAGCTTTTGAACGGTTGAGAATTGAAAATAAAAACTTCATAAAATAATATAGGTTGTACAAAATTGCCATAGAAAATGGGGGAAATTTAGAACTGCGGGACATACTTACAAAATGGCGGTTGATATGGAAAATTTAGCCTATAATTTTAACTCAAATATTGTGTGGCAATACCTTTTAAATATATTTTTGTAACTTTTGTACTCATTGCATTAAACATCGGTCACACCTGATTCAATATCTCTGTATACAAACAGGTAAGGAATACAAGAATTCTCCGAACCACACAAAAAACAATACAAGACCATTTAAGTTTGTTTCCTTTCTTGTGACTATCGCCTTAGTCATTTGGTATACAAGTGATTCTAAACAATGGTTTTATAAAATTTCTCTCTCGCCCATCTCAAAATCTAAATAAAAAAGAATACTAATTATCATTAAAAACGTCAGTTCTGTAGTTGTCTTTTCAAAAGTGAAAATGAACAATGGACGACGTTTTTGAAAAATAAATAAATAAATTATAGAAATCGCGGAATAAAATCAATATTTATTACCATAACATAACCTGTATAGTAATTACTTGACTTGAATATTTCCGTAAAATTGTACAGTTTCAACTCAACGATATTACAAATAAAAATATTTAAATTATATAATACAACTAATAAATCAAATAAAGTACAATAAATTATTCTTTTATATTATTCTTTTTATTAAAGCATTTTCAATTGTACCAATTCACTAAGTTCACTCGGTTCGCCTGTATCAAAATATCTCAATAGGTTTAAACTTATGTGACTAAAATTATATTTAAATGACTCAGTCGAGTCCTATGTGGTTTTTGGCTACCGGTTGTTTACACAGGCATTACCATTAATGTCAAAACGTTAAATTCACTAAAATGTGATCGAAATCAGGTGATTTTATTTTGAGAAATTAGGCTAAAACGACCCCATCGGTGGATATTTTAGTTCTTTATCGTTAACTCAAGAACTGAAATTTTTAGCAAGATTGTGACCAACTGGTTTTTGTGGGTTTTTACATGCTACATTCAAGCAAAATCTTATAAAAATCGTTACTGCCAATTTTGAGAAAATTGTAAATTTGTTTTTTTTCTTCATAGGAGTCACACCTAAAATAAACAGTTTTATAGACAGTAAATATTTTGAACGAAGTTACGTTTTACGTCCATGGTTTTATAAAAAAAAAAAAGATATTTTATGAAATTTCGTACTGTATGTGGTACCTAAATTTTGCCTCACTCTGTAGATAGAAACCACATTTGTAGATATTCTACAAAACCATATCTTTATATTAGTTAGAACTAGAGATATTAAGAGGTACAGACAATTATTGAACAATCTGTACCAGGAGTGAAAAAAGTCCCGGGACGGTTAAGTAACTTTTATAATTTAAAAAGTCAAATTTTAGAAATGTTTTATAGCAAAAAAACACCATATTTTCCCACTATAAAGTAAATTCAATCCCACCTTAAAATGCGGTTTTGGGGGGAAGTTTTAAATTTTCAAATGTAAAGCCTAATCGAGTACATACCAGGTGTTCGCTCAGGGCTCACTTTAGTGAGTACTGGGTTGGCAATCCCAAGGGACCAAGGTGGCTCTACACTTTTTTTCACATCGTCGTGAGTTAGATCCCTCTCTTTCATATTTCCTATTAGGTCTTTTTGACAAACTCTTGTTGTTTTTCGGCCCTGACGTTATTAGAATATTCCAGGGATACATGTCTTTATTATCATGCTATGATATCCTTTCGCTTTGAATCGACAAGGGAAAAAAAATTATAAGTAAGTTGGATTTTTTGGAAATATTTGACTGGCCGTCATTTTCTATTGGGGTAAGATACTTAAATCTAGTTTGGGTAGTTATTTTCTATTAAATAACACCTATGGAATGACGTATTACTCGATGAAGGTTCACTTTAAAAACAATATTTTGCGTTGGGTTTGAATCCACCTTATAATGACAAAATATGTTGTTTTTAAACCAGAAAACAATTCTAAAATTGTAGTTTTCTACCTGTTAAAGTTTGAGAGTTACGTACCTTCTCCTGACTTTATTGACACCTGTATAATTTTCTTTTCCTTGATGTATATGAACGAAACACCTATAGGTCATCATAGCCTCATAAAAATAAATAAAGGACATAAAATGAAGACTTCTAATACTTTAATGGCGTCGGGATCGGAAAAGAAGAGACGTTGATCAAAAGAAACCTAATAGCAAAAGATGAGGTATCTAACCCAAGAATACATGATAAAAGCTGTAGATCCAGCTGGGTAAATCGGGATTGCTAAGCTCGTACTCACTAGAGGTATGTATGAGCGATCACTTCATTACTCTCCGTGGTAAATTAAGTTGGCAGTGTGTAATTGAATTGTGTTATGGCTGCGGTATTACAAGACTAAAAAACATTGCCTAAAATTTAGGTAAATATTAAAATATAATTATATGTACTACTTTAATAGAAAAAATAATAACAAAACAAACTTCTAACAGTCTCCGTTATGTTTTTAAAACTCATTTTATATACAAAATCACATATTTTGGCGTGGTTTTTGGAAACCCTAAAATGGGCGTGGGGCTGTAATAAAAAATGTAATTTATAACTATTGTTTCAACAGATCTTTTTCTTCAAATTTTAATAAAACGCAAAATCGAAAGAAAAGAAATTTAAGAATAATTAACATGAAGTAAATTGAATCTAGATCACGGCCATTAAAATCTTGATCTACAATTTATGGCGAAGAATTGTTTACAGCACAAGCGAAGCACGTTTAAGCCCTCCTTTAAATATATTTAATAAAAATTTACCACCAAACGGACATTTCAGATGACGATAAGTTTCAGTTTGTTTTTAGGTGTAATTTGTCTTTTACACCATTTATTGAAGTGTAGAATCATCTTAATTGTAGCTATTTTGTGTGTGATAGAACAACAAGGAAAGGTACAAATTCTACACTGTGATAAATTAATATGAGTTTATTTACTTATAGAATACAGTATACAAATATTTCTAATAAGTAAATAAAAAATATTAGTTGAAGACAGGAAACATTTTGATTATGGTGGAAAGACAGCTGATATTTTGTATTGCATTCATAAATCATAAAATTAGTTCTTACTTGATTTCTACACTTCCTGGACCATTAAGTTAAAGGAGGGGCGAGAAACAAATCCTTTTCCCATTTGTATATTATGATACAGCCCCACCCCCTACTAGGGACTACCCGTCGGTCTCCTGATTGCCTTTTACTCCAAGAGGTAATCTCCCGTTGACAACTAATCATTTATCAAAAAGCGGTTTTCCTAATGCATTTCATTTTCTTATATATACTTTAGTTTTAACTCTCTCGCAATGAAATGGTTTTTAGATTCATGTCTGTCCGTCATATGTATGTGGACGAATTTTAACTTTATCTCAAGACTTTTTGTTCACTTTTTAAAATAATGAGAAATTTAGAGCTTAGTGTTATAAATAAAATACGATTTTTTAATTTTTTAAAATGAAATTTAGCTACAAATAGCAGGTGGCAAATAATTTCGGAAAAATAATATTAAAAAAAAAAAAACTATTTTATACAGAAATAAACATCGTAGTTTTCTTCACAACTATGTTAACATTTAAAAATATACCGTTTGAAGGAGTCTTTAACAGATGTGGTTTGTTTTTGGTGGGCCACCGGGTATATAGAGAGTTTTGGGAGCATTTTCTAATCGGTTTTGGAAATGAGAGACATCAGGAAGAACTTAGAACTTTAGCCTGGGAAGATAAAACTTTATTGTGGTTCCAAGACTGAGCACTGAGATATTATGCAAAGCTTTGATTACGTACCTCCTACCCTGTAAAGTTAATCATCACTACAGGTGATTCACGGAGAAACTAACAAACTTCTTCCAGGAATTCTTCTACTGGTAAAAATTAAAAAAAAGAAAAAAAGTTAATTAGTCATACATCTAAAAACGCTTAGTTTCCCGTCTATCAGCATTTTGTTGTTTTACTGAACAAAAAAAAAAAAAAGACTTAAATTAAATAAGATATTGGGTTCAGATTTGGCACAGTTATTTTGCATGTCAATATCTTAATTATTTCCAAAGTTAAAATGTTTAAAAAAACAATATGGGGGAAAAACAAGACTCTGGCTGCTTTCTGACCTATATTTATACGATTTTGTTCATTTATTTTTACCTGTTGAAACATATCCTGAGAGTTTCTCAGTATCTTCGTGAATAACTTTGTATACAAATTTTCAATATTGAAATTTGAGCGACAATTTCATTAGACTTGACTTATTGAAGTCTAAGGAAAATGATATCAACTAATATAGTATTTTAAGCGATTTTTTATTTCGACACCGTCTACTATGAGCTACGTTTACACAAGTTTCTTTTATCTGGCCCAGTAATAATTCATTTTCTGACATCTTCTCGTACATTCCTGATACTTGCAGTCAGGTACTTCACCTCCGAGAATTTGTCCATAAACAAATTCTTCCTTCAGTGCCATTACGCTCTATATCTTGATGCATTTGTATAACTTAGAAAATCTGTGTGGTCTTGCCTCTTCATAATTTATTACCTTTGTTACTAAACTAGATCTTGACGGATTTCTTTAACCTAGAAATTTTTGTTATTTTGACCTATTGATTAATCTATATTTGCCTCCCTTTTCATAATTTAGTATCTTTGTTGCTGAACTATAATATTCACCGACTTCTTTAACCCAGAAGAGCTGTTTTTTCGTTCTCTTTTGATAAATTAGTATTTTTGTTGCTGAACTAGATCTTGATACATTTCTTTAACCCAGAAGGTCTGTGTTTTTCTAGCCTCTTGATAATGTAGTATCTTTGATAATAAAATAGATCTTGATGCACTTCTTGAACCCAGAACATATGTCTTTTCACGACTAAGTATGTTTTTTGCTAAACTCGATTATGGTGCACTTCTAAACACAGAAAATCTGTGTTTTTCTCGCCTTTATAGTAATTTAGTATTTTTGTTGTTAAACTAGATCTTGATGCACTTCTTTAACCAAGCGGATATGCATTTATTTCGTATCTTAATAATTTAGTAAATTTTACTAATTAATTTCTTGATGTGGTAATTTTTACACATTAGTATTTTTGTGATGTGATTAGTATTCATTTCTTCATAGTCATCACTATGTTTTCACATTTTTCATACATTTGCTGTAAATTGATTAAGGTACAGGAAATGGGAAAGTTATTTGTAAATCTTGTTTGTCATTATTAAATATTGTATTTTAATCGTTAATATAATGTTTCTACCGGTAGTAACTTACATCCTACATATTTTAACATCCACGAGTCATGAGTTCAGGTAATGTGTAACAAATATGCTAGTAAGAAAGTTTTCTGAAAATTGCTAATGAATTCCTAGGTGCGTTCAAAACCATTGAAAATGCAATACCGGCCTTTTTTAACTACCAACATAATTTCTTATTAAAACCTTCTTGTCAAACCTGTTCAAATGAGCAGATGAACTCGCAGTAAATCACATTTCTTAAACTCAACATTTATCCTAGTAAAAGTCATCCGATCGCAATCATTTTTACACGGATTTAAAGCTCATTTTTCATAAATTCATAATCATATGACCAAAAGTTTATAAGACATTAATAATTATATTTAATAAATTGTTAAAGTTTGTGTATTTCGCACCAACAAGTTTCCCGGCAAACTAAGAAGACAAATTATGTCATCCATTAGTTTAATTTTCACAAGCCCATATAACTATCTCACAACTTTGGAGTAATACTATTTTATAGTGTTTTTTGTTCTTTCTATATGTGTTTTCCAAATTATTCTAACTGTTATAGTTGTGGATATATAAAAAAAATCCAAACCAAGAATTTTTTACGCTTTATTCATTTGAAATATCACTTTTTAAATTTAACTCTAAGCCTATTACTACACGTGCTATCGTAATAAATAATAAACTGTTGAGATTGTTAGCTATCTAGCTTTCATATTCTTTCAACAGATTGTGCTAAAATCGACACTAGAAATTGTAAAATGTTTATGAAGTTGCTCTATTTTCCCGTTAGAGAGAGCACCTCACAGCAAGTCATCATTTAAGAAAATGTGAATTAATTGTTTATATATTTTTTGTAAATGTTAATACTCAGGCAAATACCTCAGGTTGGCAATATTTCATAGATATCTTAATTCTATTTAGAACTACATATTCCAAATTCTTATAACAGTGATAGCTTTTGAGATATATACATTATACGAAGTCGTGACCAAAATTAACCAGAGCTCTTTGCAATGTTGTCTTTAGCGAATTGTGAAAAACGAAAACATACTTTCATATTTTGATCACTTGTTTTACTCCATTAAAAAGAAGTTATTATATTATTTTTATTGTTATTATAAAAATAAGTTTAATCTCATATTTTTTATAGTATTTAAGCTTAAAATTATGTGATTTTCATATGTAAGGTATAGAATAGAATGTTATAATTAATTTTAAATATACTCATTTCATCAAAATCATGTTTAGATATGATTAAAAAATCTGGCATTAGACCAATAAAATTAATACAGTTGTATTTCTGTCCTTTGTATAACATCGAATATGGGGTTTCAATTGAGAGCTTTAAAAGAGTAAGGACCAAGAGTATTCGACATGATTTATTGCTTCTGTAGATAGTAGAAAACTAAACTCTAGCACTGATTCAACAATTATTCTGCTCTTTGTATAAAATCGTAGAATGGTTTTTATTTGGAATATATTGAGAGATCGACTGCTTCACTATTACTCTCAAGCATTCAACATGATTTATTGCTTCTTTAGATATTAGGAAGCTAAAACCTGACAGTAGCACAGCGATATTTCTGTTCTTCGTACATCATAGGAGTCTTGAGTGTCAATTGAGAGATGTATATGAAAACATGCCCGATAATTCAATACAATATATTCCTACTGTAGATATTAGGAAGCTAAAACCTGACAGTAGCACAGCGATATTTCTGTTCTTCCTATATCATAGGAGTCTTGAGTGTCAATTGAGAGATGTATATGAAAACATGCCCGATAATTCAATACAATATATTCCTACTGTAGATATTAGGAAGCTTAAACCTGACAGTAGAACAGCGATATTTCTGTTCTTCCTATATCATAGGACTCTTGAGTGTCAATTGAGAGATGTATATGAAAACATGCCCGATAATTCAATACAATATATTCCTACTGTAGATATTAGGAAGCTTAAACCTGACAGTAGCACAGCGATATTTCTGTTCTTCCTATATCATAGGAGTCTTGAGTGTCAATTGAGAGATGTATATGAAAACATGCCCGATAATTCAATACAATATATTCCTACTGTAGATATTAGGAAGCTAAAACCTGACCGTAGCACAGCGATATTTCTGTTCTTCCTATATCATAGGAGTCTTGAGTGTCAATTGAGAGATGTATATGAAAACATGCCCGATAATTCAATACAATATATTCCTACTGTAGATATTAGGAAGCTAAAACCTGACAGTAGAACAGCGATATTCCTGTTCTTCCTATATCATAGGAGTCTTGAGTGTCAATTGAGAGATGTATATGAAAACATGCCCGATAATTCAATACAATATATTCCTACTGTAGATATTAGGAAGCTAAAACCTGACAGTAGCACAGCGATATTTCTGTTCTTCCTATATCATAGGAGTCTTGAGTGTCAATTGAGAGATGTATATGAAAACATGCCCGATAATTCAATACAATATATTCCTACTGTAGATATTAGGAAGCTAAAACCTGACAGTAGAACAGCGATATTTCTGTCCTTCGTACATTATAGGAGTCTTGAGTGTCAATTGAGAGATGTATATGAAAACATGCCCGATAATTCAATACAATATATTCCTACTGTAGATATTAGGAAGCTAAAACCTGACCGTAGCACAGCGATATTTCTGTTCTTCCTATATCATAGGAGTCTTGAGTGTCAATTGAGAGATGTATATGAAAACATGCCCGATAATTCAATACAATATATTCCTACTGTAGATATTAGGAAGCTAAAACCTGACAGTAGAACAGCGATATTTCTGTTCTTCCTATATCATAGGAGTCTTGAGTGTCAATTGAGAGATGTATATGAAAACATGCCCGATAATTCAATACAATATATTCCTACTGTAGATATTAGGAAGCTAAAACCTGACAGTAGCACAGCGATATTTCTGTTCTTCGTACATCATAGGAGTCTTGAGTGTCAATTGAGAGATGTATATGAAAACATGCCCGATAATTCAATACAATATATTCCTACTGTAGATATTAGGAAGCTAAAACCTGACAGTAGAACAGCGATATTTCTGTTCTTCGTACATCATAGGAGTCTTGAGTGTCAATTGAGAGATGTATATGAAAACATGCCCGATAATTCAATACAATATATTCCTACTGTAGATATTAGGAAGCTTAAACCTGACAGTAGCACAGCGATATTTCTGTTCTTCCTATATCATAGGAGTCTTGAGTGTCAATTGAGAGATGTATATGAAAACATGCCCGATAATTCAATACAATATATTCCTACTGTAGATATTAGGAAGCTTAAACCTGACCGTAGCACAGCGATATTTCTGTTCTTCCTATATCATAGGAGTCTTGAGTGTCAATTGAGAGATGTATATGAAAACATGCCCGATAATTCAATACAATATATTCCTACTGTAGATATTAGGAAGCTAAAACCTGACAGTAGAACGGCGATATTTCTGTTCTTCCTATATCATAGGAGTCTTGAGTGTCAATTGAGAGATGTATATGAAAACATGCCCGATAATTCAATACAATATATTCCTACTGTAGATATTAGGAAGCTAAAACCTGACAGTAGCACAGCGATATTTCTGTTCTTCCTATATCATAGGAGTCTTGAGTGTCAATTGAGAGATGTATATGAAAACATGCCCGATAATTCAATACAATATATTCCTACTGTAGATATTAGGAAGCTAAAACCTGACAGTAGAACAGCGATATTTCTGTTCTTCCTATATCATAGGAGTCTTGAGTGTCAATTGAGAGATGTATATGAAAACATGCCCGATAATTCAATACAATATATTCCTACTGTAGATATTAGGAAGCTAAAACCTGACAGTAGCACAGCGATATTTCTGTTCTTCCTATATCATAGGAGTCTTGAGTGTCAATTGAGAGATGTATATGAAAACATGCCCGATAATTCAATACAATATATTCCTACTGTAGATATTAGGAAGCTAAAACCTGACAGTAGAACAGCGATATTTCTGTTCTTCCTATATCATAGGAGTCTTGAGTGTCAATTGAGAGATGTATATGAAAACATGCCCGATAATTCAATACAATATATTCCTACTGTAGATATTAGGAAGCTAAAACCTGACAGTAGCACAGCGATATGTCTGTTCTTCCTATATCATAGGAGTCTTGAGTGTCAATTGAGAGATGTATATGAAAACATGCCCGATAATTCAATACAATATATTCCTACTGTAGATATTAGGAAGCTAAAACCTGACAGTAGAACAGCGATATTTCTGTTCTTCCTATATCATAGGAGTCTTGAGTGTCAATTGAGAGATGTATATGAAAACATGCCCGATAATTCAATACAATATATTCCTACTGTAGATATTAGGAAGCTAAAACCTGACAGTAGCACAGCGATATTTCTGTTCTTCCTATATCATAGGAGTCTTGAGTGTCAATTGAGAGATGTATATGAAAACATGCCCGATAATTCAATACAATATATTCCTACTGTAGATATTAGGAAGCTAAAACCTGACAGTAGAACAGCGATATTTCTGTCCTTCGTACATTATAGGAGTCTTGAGTGTCAATTGAGAGATGTATATGAAAACATGCCCGATAATTCAATACAATATATTCCTACTGTAGATATTAGGAAGCTAAAACCTGACCGTAGCACAGCGATATTTCTGTTCTTCCTATATCATAGGAGTCTTGAGTGTCAATTGAGAGATGTATATGAAAACATGCCCGATAATTCAATACAATATATTCCTACTGTAGATATTAGGAAGCTAAAACCTGACAGTAGAACAGCGATATTTCTGTTCTTCCTATATCATAGGAGTCTTGAGTGTCAATTGAGAGATGTATATGAAAACATGCCCGATAATTCAATACAATATATTCCTACTGTAGATATTAGGAAGCTAAAACCTGACAGTAGCACAGCGATATTTCTGTTCTTCGTACATCATAGGAGTCTTGAGTGTCAATTGAGAGATGTATATGAAAACATGCCCGATAATTCAATACAATATATTCCTACTGTAGATATTAGGAAGCTAAAACCTGACAGTAGAACAGCGATATTTCTGTTCTTCGTACATCATAGGAGTCTTGAGTGTCAATTGAGAGATGTATATGAAAACATGCCCGATAATTCAATACAATATATTCCTACTGTAGATATTAGGAAGCTTAAACCTGACAGTAGCACAGCGATATTTCTGTTCTTCCTATATCATAGGAGTCTTGAGTGTCAATTGAGAGATGTATATGAAAACATGCCCGATAATTCAATACAATATATTCCTACTGTAGATATTAGGAAGCTTAAACCTGACCGTAGCACAGCGATATTTCTGTTCTTCCTATATCATAGGAGTCTTGAGTGTCAATTGAGAGATGTATATGAAAACATGCCCGATAATTCAATACAATATATTCCTACTGTAGATATTAGGAAGCTAAAACCTGACAGTAGAACAGCGATATTTCTGTTCTTCCTATATCATAGGAGTCTTGAGTGTCAATTGAGAGATGTATATGAAAACATGCCCGATAATTCAATACAATATATTCCTACTGTAGATATTAGGAAGCTAAAACCTGACAGTAGCACAGCGATATTTCTGTTCTTCCTATATCATAGGAGTCTTGAGTGTCAATTGAGAGATGTATATGAAAACATGCCCGATAATTCAATACAATATATTCCTACTGTAGATATTAGGAAGCTTAAACCTGACAGTAGAACAGCGATATTTCTGTTCTTCCTATATCATAATAGTCTTGAGTGTCAATTAAAGGGATGTATATGAAAACATGCCCGATAATTCAATACAATATATTCCTACTGTAGATATTAGGAAGCTTAAACCTGACAGTAGCACAGCGATATTTCTGTTCTTCCTATATCATAGGAGTCTTGAGTGTCAATTGAGAGATGTATATGAAAACATGCCCGATAATTCAATACAATATATTCCTACTGTAGATATTAGGAAGCTTAAACCTGACAGTAGCACAGCGATATTTCTGTTCTTCCTATATCATAGGAGTCTTGAGTGTCAATTGAGAGATGTATATGAAAACATGCCCGATAATTCAATACAATATATTCCTACTGTAGATATTAGGAAGCTAAAACCTGACAGTAGCACAGCGATATTTCTGTTCTTCCTATATCATAGGAGTCTTGAGTGTCAATTGAGAGATGTATATGAAAACATGCCCGATAATTCAATACAATATATTCCTACTGTAGATATTAGGAAGCTTAAACCTGACAGTAGAACAGCGATATTTCTGTTCTTCCTATATCATAGGAGTCTTGAGTGTCAATTGAGAGATGTATATGAAAACATGCCCGATAATTCAATACAATATATTCCTACTGTAGATATTAGGAAGCTTAAACCTGACAGTAGCACAGCGATATTTCTGTTCTTCCTATATCATAGGAGTCTTGAGTGTCAATTGAGAGATGTATATGAAAACATGCCCGATAATTCAATACAATATATTCCTACTGTAGATATTAGGAAGCTAAAACCTGACCGTAGCACAGCGATATTTCTGTTCTTCCTATATCATAGGAGTCTTGAGTGTCAATTGAGAGATGTATATGAAAACATGCCCGATAATTCAATACAATATATTCCTACTGTAGATATTAGGAAGCTAAAACCTGACAGTAGCACAGCGATATTTCTGTTCTTCCTATATCATAGGAGTCTTGAGTGTCAATTGAGAGATGTATATGAAAACATGCCCGATAATTCAATACAATATATTCCTACTGTAGATATTAGGAAGCTTAAACCTGACAGTAGAACAGCGATATTTCTGTTCTTCCTATATCATAGGAGTCTTGAGTGTCAATTGAGAGATGTATATGAAAACATGCCCGATAATTCAATACAATATATTCCTACTGTAGATATTAGGAAGCTTAAACCTGACAGTAGCACAGCGATATTTCTGTTCTTCCTATATCATAGGAGTCTTGAGTGTCAATTGAGAGATGTATATGAAAACATGCCCGATAATTCAATACAATATATTCCTACTGTAGATATTAGGAAGCTAAAACCTGACCGTAGCACAGCGATATTTCTGTTCTTCCTATATCATAGGAGTCTTGAGTGTCAATTGAGAGATGTATATGAAAACATGCCCGATAATTCAATACAATATATTCCTACTGTAGATATTAGGAAGCTAAAACCTGACAGTAGCACAGCGATATTTCTGTTCTTCCTATATCATAGGAGTCTTGAGTGTCAATTGAGAGATGTATATGAAAACATGCCCGATAATTCAATACAATATATTCCTACTGTAGATATTAGGAAGCTTAAACCTGACAGTAGAACAGCGATATTTCTGTTCTTCCTATATCATAGGAGTCTTGAGTGTCAATTGAGAGATGTATATGAAAACATGCCCGATAATTCAATACAATATATTCCTACTGTAGATATTAGGAAGCTAAAACCTGACAGTAGAACAGCGATATTTCTGTTCTTCCTATATCATAGGAGTCTTGAGTGTCAATTGAGAGATGTATATGAAAACATGCCCGATAATTCAATACAATATATTCCTACTGTAGATATTAGGAAGCTAAAACCTGACAGTAGCACAGCGATATTTCTGTTCTTCCTATATCATAGGAGTCTTGAGTGTCAATTGAGAGATGTATATGAAAACATGCCCGATAATTCAATACAATATATTCCTACTGTAGATATTAGGAAGCTAAAACCTGACCGTAGCACAGCGATATTTCTGTTCTTCCTATATCATAGGAGTCTTGAGTGTCAATTGAGAGATGTAGATTTAAACATCCCCGAGCATTAAATATAATTTATTGGTTCGGTGAAAGTGTAATTATAAAATCCGGGTCTAATTGAATAAATGTATTTCGCAACTTACCTTTGCGCAAGTGTTTCATTTTGTATATTCTGCTAAGAATGAGATTCTTGTCCAGAGCTTTCGAAATGATTGATTATTTCTGTAAAAAAACTGAAATCTTAAATCTGAGAGTGAGACCCTTAGATTTATTCCTACTATAGAAATATGACATTTAAAATCTGTCACTAATTCAACAAATTAATTTCAGATATTTGTATAAATTTGAACAAGTGTTTCATTTTTAATATTATGTTAAGAGTGAGATGATCGCTCTAAGCATTGAAAGTGATTTATTATATATATATATATATATATATATATATATATATATATATAATAAATATAGATTTATAAATATATATCTGGAATATTGCTAGATTTTAGATGTCAGCTTTCTACGAAAGCAATAAGTCATAATGAATACTAGGGGTACTCTAATCATCAGTGTATTCGAAATGAAACGCATATTGTGGAATGTTATATATATCACAATATGTACTTATACAATAAAACAAAAATCTAAACAATAAATCTAAAACAATTTATTGTTTTAGTTTTTGGTGTCATTGTATAACATTCCTAGTACCCCTAGTATTCATTATGACTTATTGCTTGTGTAGAAAGCTGACATCTAAAATCTAGCAATATTCCAATTAAATATGTTTCCGATTTTGTATAATATTTCATAAGGTATATAATTTCGAATATGCTGTTGAGAGTGAGAGCCTTGCCCCGAACATTGAAAATGTTTTATTGCTTTTGTTAACAAGCTGACATTTAATATTTAGGAATAATCCTACAAACATATTTCTGAACTGTGTATCAAACATCACAATGTGTTTCATTTCAAATACACTTTTGAGAATGAGATTCTTGTCCTTAGAATTCAACCTGAATTATTGCTCTTGTTTAAAGCTGACATTTAAAATCTGGCAATAACCCAACAAACATATTTCTGATATTTGTATAACAGTGCAAAGTTTGTTTCATTTCGAATACAATGTTGTGAGTGAGATCCATTCTCGGACAACGAACATGATTTATCCCTTATGTAAAAAGCTTATTTTTAAAATCTGGCACTAAATTAAATAATATATATCTGACTTTTCTGTTACATTGCACAATGTGCTATATTTAGATTACACTGTTAAAAGTTTTATTTTTATTTTATTTATTTATTTTTAACTGGAGTGTTCAGCATGATTAATTGCTTCTGTAAAAATCTGACATCTAAAATCTGGTAATAACCCGACAAATATATTTTTTATCTTTGTCTAATATTAAACATTGTGTTATATTTCGAATACTCTGTGGAAAATGTGATCCTTAAACCAAGCGTTCAACATGATTAATTGCCTCTGTAGACAGGTAACCTATAAACTCTTGCACTAATCCAACAAATATAGTTCTGATTTTTGTATAATATTGCGCGTTGTGTTATATTTCGAATACTCTGTGCAGAACGTGATCCTTCCTCCAAACGTTCAACATCGTTCATTGCTTTTGAAGAAAAGTAACATATACACTCTGGCACTAATTAAACAAATATATTTCTTATTTTTGTATAGTATTGCATATTGTGTTATATTTAAAATACTCTGAGGAGAATGTTATTCTTGCTCTTGAGCGTTCAACATTATTTATTGCTTATGTCAGACAGCTAACATACAATCTCTAGCACTAATCCAAGAAATATATTTCTTATCTTTCGATAATATTCCACATTGTTACATTTCGATTACTCTGTGGAGAATGTGATCCTTCCCCCAAGGGTTCAACACGATTTATTGCTCCTGAAGGAAGCTGATATCTAAAGTGTAGCACTAATCAAAGAAATATATACCTTATTTTTGTATAGTATTGCATATTGTGTTATATTTAGAATACTCTGTGGAGAATGTTATTCTTGCCCTAAGCATTCAACATTATTTGTTATTTCTGTACACAGTTAACATCTAAACTCTAGCACCAATCCAATAAATATATTTCTGATCTTTGTATAATATTTCAAATTGTGTTATAATTCAAATACTCTGTGGAAATTGTGATCCTTATCTGGAGAATTAAACATCATTTATTGCTTCTGGTTTCAGCTAACATCTAAACTCTAGCACTAATCCAACAAATATATATCTGATCTTTGTATAACATTTCTCCATTTTTTCAATTCTTAATACACCGTTGAGAGTGAGAACTCTAAATGTTAATTGTTTAATTTATCTGTAAAATGTTTATTTATTTTGTTGATCACTATACGTTCTACAACGCACGTCACCACCTTGTCTTGTTATTTATTTTCTGGTCGTACACTCGCTCGCTTCGCTCTTGTGGAGAGAAGTCTATTATTTTCCGACCACGTTATGTTCAGCTTTTTTGGAATTGAATTTAGAATATTTTAACACTCGTCTGATTTTTAAACTTAGGGGCAGAGCAAACAGTCTTTAGATAAAAAACAAATCTATTTTCTTTCAAATCGAGTAATCTTTTTAAAAATAATAATTTAAAATTTGTAACTTTTTCCCTAAACGATATTACTTTAAAATTGACAAATTTTATTCATAGAAAGAAAATTAATGTAAAAATGACAAAACCCGTTCATAAAAAGAAGATTAATTTAAAATTGACACATTCCACCCAACTCAGAAATTATAAGATAATTGTCATGGAAATTTTGATTTACGGAATTACCTGTGAATTATACGGAGTTCAGGGTCCTGGTAGAAGATGGATTCGGGTGACTGGTGTTTCCTTGAATGGTTCCAGTTACTGTGGTGGCTTTGGTGGATCCTGTTTCTTAATTAGGCGCAGTCCAGGGTCTTGTTTCTGAATTTGGCGAAGTTCAGGGTCCTAGTTATTTTGTTTCAAGACGAATTTGGCGTCGGTTATCTTGTCTCCACGGCTCATATTTCGGTTTCCAATTTTTCTCTCTCGGTTTTTCTTTACTTGAAACTATTACGACTTTTAAATTTTTTCGACTAACTTACTTTATGCTTTTTGATTTCAATTTTACTTTTTAATTCAATATTAATTTTCGTCCCGGCACTTTTTTAGTTCCCGGAGAGCCGTGATTTTGTTTGATGACTTGATTTTTTCAACTTCTACCCTGTTGAAAACCTTCTAACTATTTGCGGGTTTTTGAAATTTTCAAGAAATCGACTCACAGCGACACAACTTACAACCATTCAAATTTTAAGGCGAGATAAGATCATGATTTCTTCGTTCATCCTTTTTTATTGAATTTTTCTCCCTCTTAGTACCATATTCTGGTACCTACAATTTATCTTTTTCCCTGCTTCATTTGGTACGTAATATTTTTTACATTTCTTACTGTTTTGCTCCATTTTTGGTCTGGAATTGCTTGAATAATTAATTTAATTTAAGTGTTTCAACTTTATTTATTCAGGATTGTTTGTCTTTTTAAAAATAATTCCGTTAATTAGCTTTATTGGTGTGTTATGGTTATCGTTGGCCCTACTGTAAGGCAGCCATTTTCTTGCTGTCTGAATCCGCTGGGCGGTAACAATGCTCTTTGATTATTCCTATATTTTTTAACTATTGTTTATTTCTGGAAACTAATATATTTTTCTTCAGGATTATCGGATTTCCTCCAGACAACGTTCTTCCTATTTCTGGAGTTTTGGTGCATCTTTGGAACTTCGATTGATTCCCGTGAGACTTCTTGTTCCCGACATATTTTATTTCTTGTCACAATCCATTGTTCTAGTAATTTTATTTTCACACCTTGATAGTTTTGGTTTTGCGCATTACTTAATTTTGTCTATTGTCTCTAACAAAGTTTATGTTCACACCGAGAAACTCGTAAGTAACACATTTCGACGATATTCCCTCCTGCACTCTTGTTTACACTCGCGATTTTTTAGATTAATTAAATTAAATTTTCTGAGTTTTAACACTTATTCCTTTATATATATACTATTTTATACATATATGTTTTCGCCATTCCGACTACTGATTAATAATTAGATATATTAATAAGACTTACCGTCACAATAGTCTATATTTGTATGCAGTTATATCACTACGGCCGTTTCGGCTATTCAGCCATTTTCAAGTGTTATGCTGGGTTTTCCCGTTGTCTTAGTTTAAAATAACAAATTACGAACACACGACACATAACAAACACAAGTTCTTTAAACATTTAAAACATGATGCAGTAGGCCCACTGTCACAACACGTACTGTCGATTCTGATTTCCTGCGCATTGGTGGTAGGTATGGGTGGGTGGGGGGGGGGTTAGTTCGATTTTTTTTTCAATAAATCATGAATTGACATGGTTAGAGGAATAGCAACTAGTATTTTTATATGAATCACTAGAACTACACTCGAAAAAAAAGTTTTTAAAAAACGTTAGACAATTTCGATAGTCCTCATTTTGTGTTTTTTTTTATGGTAAATATTTCTACATTTTGACTTATAAAAAGAAAAATTAAATCAGCTTCCAGAGATACGGCCAAAATATATCCACATACCAAATTTCGCAATCAATTGTATTCCTTACAACTCTCCCAAAACAATTCTTATAAAATGCAAAAAACAACTATTTCATAAAAATCGAAAAACGACAATTGAAAATAATAATCTCCATGCTATGAACAATTCAATATTACCAATACCCGTGTATTGATAACAAGAACGGATTAGGATATCCTCATGCACATGTTACCTTTTATCTTGTAACAGATTCAGAGGAAAGTTTTAAACAACGCAACCACCTGTGGAAGTTTAAATTACATGGATGGAAGTTGGAGTTTTCAGTATGCTTTGTCTTGCGAAGGAAGAGCTTCGAATGATAAAGTCTGTATTTTATTAAGTATTTAAAGTTTATGCTTTACCTGAAGTAATAAATTAGTCTAGGAAACTTTAAATGCAGACGTGTCTTCAGCAATTTGTGATTTAGATAACATACACTAATGTACATTATTTTGTTCTTTAAAGTTACAAAATTATTTTCTTTGTCGTTTAAAAGCGAAACACTATATACTGAATAAACGCTTTTAGTACCGATTCTGTTTTCGGTCATTAATTTTTAAAATACTTTAACAAAATTTGTATAGTTGATTTCAAGAAACTTGGTCTATTATAGCAGCTACAGTTTTTGTACCAGTAATACATTAATTGTTACAATTTTTTTTGGATTTTTTTTCTTGTTTTTTAAACTTGAAAAACCTCTCGGTCATCATCGTCTTATAAAACGGAAATTAAGAACATACAATGAAGTATACTATCTCTAGAATACTCTAATAGCGTCAGAGTCGGAAGAGTATTAAAGTTAATCAAAACAGACGAGATAGGAAAAATTAAATACAAGGATCTAACCTAAGAGTACAAGAAAAATAGTGTAGATGCAGCTAGTGTACTTGGGGATTGCACAGCCCGCACTCATTATAGTGAGCATGTCGGGACTTATATCAACTGATGTCTATAACCTGCTAACTCTAATTTTTAATACTTTTTATTATTTCAAGAGCAAATCAGAAGTTGTTTTAAAAACTTGAAATTTCGTCTTACGGTTGGTAAGATGTGTCGGGCATCGTTATCAGTTGTTTTTAATTTTTACATATAAGTTACTTGTACAGGTTATAGAAAATAATGTAATGTGACAAAAAAATTAATATTGAGTTTTTTACAGGGGTTTTGGGTTCCCTGAGTCCAAAAATGTAGGTTTTAGAATGATGACTGTCTATCGTCCGTACGTCTGTCTATCGCCCCAAAAATAAATAATAAATGAAAGTGTAAATAAATAAATAATAAATAGTTTGTATCAGGATTGTTAACACATTAAATCAGTGAACAAATCAGGAATTATTTTTGAAAAGAATTTTTATATTTATTCCTAAATAATATTGTTGTAAATAATAATTTAAATAAAAATTAAATGACAATGTCAAATTTTGATTAAATTCTTTATTGAATCGTTAACATATTTTAAGATTATGCCCCATCTTTGTCATTACATTTGTATGTGTTGGGGTCTACA
The DNA here is from genome assembly GCA_963513935.1 of Aphrophora alni. Classification (NCBI taxonomy): domain Eukaryota; kingdom Metazoa; phylum Arthropoda; class Insecta; order Hemiptera; family Aphrophoridae; genus Aphrophora; species Aphrophora alni. The sequence continues at coordinate 113,399,870 of OY740765.1, forward strand.
ACCCAAACGTGTGAACGGATTTTAATCAATTTTAGCATGTGGTCACAGTTTGGCCATATCTTGAATTTTTGTTTCAATTTGTGAGAAGCTGACATAAGAAAAATCCCAATATTATGTTTTTATCAAACTGTATGAACAGTTTTAAGAATTGTTTCACTACTATTGTTTAAATTACCGATCTTTTTATCCATAGACCAATTTCGGAAACCGAAAAAGGATCCCCATCCCCAGAGGGTGTAAACCAACATTTTAAAATGTAAACAATTTCATCTTATTACAGAAATTCACACTAAATCAAAATGTAAATTTATTTTATTCTTGGTACTTTTTTAAAATATGCAACCATTTTTGAGATAGTGGCTCTCAAATGATATTGAACTGTAAAATTTTCAAAAACTTTTAAAGAATAAAATTACTAGAAATACGGACTGTTACTTTCTAATATACATGGTAAGGCAAAAGTTCCGTATACAGCTACTAGTTTACGTGGAAAAGTGATAGACTCATCCGATGTAAAGCACTTGATTGGGGATATCTACAGGCTGTGTCAAAACTCAGGTTCTATTTACAGAGTATTCCGAAAAATGTAAGACTTTTAAATACAAGCATGTCAGTTTTCCTTCCTTATGTTAGTCGTAAAAAGTTCCTTTATTTTGGTGGGAACATAATATTTACTTAGATACTGTGCGGGAAAATAATATTTAACTACATCACCAGATAGCAAATATAAACAGATTACCAAAGACATATCATATACACTTTATTCTTGTGTTATTGACAAGTAATAATGAAATAAACATTTAAAATTGTATTCCTCACAACGTAGTATCTAAGTAAAATAAAGAGATTCTGTTTTTAGGAGTAATTTAGGTAGGGGGGGGGGCATTGGTGTGCCTAAATTAAAAAGGGAATAATTATTTTGGGTTTTTTTAACACCCTGAATATGGAACCTGCTTTTTGACTTATTCTGTAGATAAGAGCTTTCGATTGATGTGTTTCTCACCTTCCTACGTCTATTAGCAGCTGAAATATTGTAATGTATTCGGGACATTTGCCCAACCCCATGTTCAAATTTCAGTAGTTGTTGATTTAGATAACTTACACTAATGCACGTTATTTCTTCCTTACTTAAAGTCATAGAACCTAACAGATCCAATATTTGTTACTACTTGAGCAAATTAAAGGTAATGTTTGAACTAGAAAAGAAAAGTTGTCATTTTGGATTTATGATTGTTAAGAAGGTTCGGCCCAACACGCCAAAAAAGTTAAACGTTCTTTGTGTTCTCTCTTAAGTATGTAGAGAGAGGTGTGCAGAGATGGGTTAAAAATCCATTAAATGTTTTTTCCTTCTATTTCTTGTTTAAAGGCGAAAACCAAAAATAATAATAAAAAAAAAACTGAATATTCTTGTATCGTCAAGGTCGGATGGTAACAAGAGTTATTCAAGAGAGACCTGATTGGAAATATGAAACATATGGATTCAACAAAAAATACACGAAAACAGGTCTAAATTCAGGTAAGAATATCGGGATTGCTATGTCTATACTCACTGTAGTGAACACTTAAGGAAATGTCCAGTTTTAGGTACACCAAGTATAAAAAAGTGTTTTTTGGAATGTCTGTCGTATGACCTATGTGGAGTGTTCTAAAGTCCAATTTGGTAATTCTATCTTTTGTTTTATTTTTATATTTTACCATTTCAAAAACTAAAAATTGTATGGTAGCTGCAATAAGAAAAAGTAAAAAAAAAAAAAAAAAGATTTCATAAAATAGGCCTTAAGGATTTTGATCTAATTTTGCTCAATTACACCCTTTGAGAGGCCAAATAAAACGTAAAAAGTAAAATGCTTGTTCGTAATATATCATCAGTTAAAAACCGAAATATCGGAGAAAGAATTCTATAAATAACGCAAATTCATAAAATGGGCTATATCTATTTTGTTCAACTGACTTAGTGAAAACTGAATCTAAATTATCTAAACGCGCGTGCAAAATCGCAAGTAATAACGTTACGAAAGCAACTTTGTATGTATTGTTGTTTGTAATCATATACAATTTATTCTGAAGTGTTAATGGTAAAATTGAAGCAAGTTTATACCGTCTTTAAATATATAAATATAAGTGGAGTCCAGGTTTATAACCTTTTGACTTATAACTCGGCAATTTATTATTTTGGATACGAATAGTTTTGGTTTAGTTTTTATTTGGTTTTGGGGATGGGTGATCAAAACATTTGTGCAAATATTTTCAAACGTACAATGTAAAACCCGGCGCCATTGGTTCATTTCCAATATTTGAGAGATAACTACTTAACAGTTTTTATAAATGACAACGAACTTTCTTATTTGGTTAATAGGTCGTACTGAAAACGGTTGTGTGAGAAAGAACTTTCCAATAAACGTATGCACATAAATTCTCTGAAGGATACACAACTAGAACCATTAACATTTGTTTCCGTACCAGTCTCAATTTGCCACGAATAATCAAACTGCTATCGATTGTTCCAGCAGCTGTAATCTTGTAATTGAGTTTTTGTTTACTTCTTGTTACTTCTTGATATTTAAATATTTTAGTGTGTCACATCGACGCTCTAGGCGATAGTCATATTATTGAATTTACAAAAACGGCTTAGGTTTACTTGTAAAAGGCATAGCTTCATCTTTACAAAAATATCAATAACAAACGTTTTGTTTATCAAATAAAAAAAAATTAGGTAACTATTTGAAGATTATTAACATGTTTGAAAATAGACATATCTCTACTCTTTAATCTTATCTCATTTCGTAACACTTAACTAATGCTGTGCACTTAGTAACCTCATCTCCCTCTCTCTCTACTCCAGCATGTTGCAATGTTACAAAATATAATTACGATATTAACGTGTTGCAAAGCCATCCTCAGATTCTAAAATAAAATAATCATATCTCCTTATCATTCTGATGTAATGAGGACATCAACGCGTTGCAGATCCATTCTCAGATTCAACGTAAATTCACATGTTTATATGAATATAAGAAAACAATCAAACTAATAAACAAAAAAATGTTTAAATATTTTTTTCTCCAAAAAAGATAACAAAAAAAAATCTAAACGTATTTATTACCTACAGGTAACTCATTTCCTTATATAAAAAAGATCTATATTTATAAAATGAATATATAATTTGTTTTGTAATAAAATAAATAAATAATTGTAGAAAGTGAACACAGTTGTTATAGAAATCAGCTGTACAATAACAGTGACTATATGTGAGGGTCTTGAAACCCAAATAAAAATCAAGTTTAGGTGATTTTTTTGCATATCTTATGAATGTTTGATTCTTAAACATTAAACAAAATAACAAAACAGAAATTAAGGGAATAGTAACAGAATAAACAAAGGCTTAACGTACCATTTATAAATAGACGATCGTACTACAAGGTACGATTTAGACGTCTATAAATAAACGGTTGGTGTACGGTATACTTTTTGGCTTTCTGAAAATAGACTTTGAAGTGGAACATTGGTTTTGTCATTTGAAATAGACGTCGGTTTCAATACAGGATATGGTGTGGACTTCTAAAAATAAACGTTTGGAGTAGAGTATATAATTTGACCGTCTAAATCTAGACGTTTGCGGTACAAGAATAGGTTTTGACAGTTTAACATAAGAAGGTTAAGAAATAAGGTTTTGCACTTTTAAAAATAAACATTTCGAATACAGGATAACGTTTGGCCATCTACAAATAGACCATTGCTTTACAGAATTGGTATTGGACTTCTAAAAATAGACGTTTGCAGTACAGGATAATATTTGGCCTTCCATAAATAGTTGAATGAATTACAGGATAGGTATTGGCATTCTAGAAATTGACGTTTGAAGTACAGGATAAATTTTGGCAGTCTAAAAATAGGAGATTCGTTTACAGGATAGGTATTGGCTGTCTAAAAATATACTTTTGCCGTACAGAATAAGGTTTGGTCGTATAAAATTACACAATTGTACTACAGGATGGGGTTTGGTTGGAATAAAAATAAAAACTTGGAAGTGCAAAGGTTAAATTTTAAAGTTTACAAAATTATAACTTACTTTTAGTCATGTCTAGGTAATTTTTGGAAAACCTTATCGGTTATAATAGCAATAAATTAATTCAGTATTGCACAATTATTTCAGGTTTCCTGGAATGTTTCAAGATTTATGAAAAGGTTTTTTGTAAACATTGAGAACTTTTTGACAATCCATTTCATATTTAACTTTGTTGGCATAAAATTAAATTAAAGATAGAACTTATGTATTTCTGGATTAAATGGTAGTTTAAAAAATTGATCCAATATTTTCGTAAAAAAATATCATAAACGAAGTTTAACAATTAATATTCATATTGTTTACTCGCTCACGGGACACTTCTTGCAATTCAAACGCTCTGTTCCCTCCAGGACTATAATGAAAATAAATGATCAACTTTTAGGGGAGGTTGAATTATTAAAGTAACACATTATTAGCCATACACAAAATGGAGCTACATCCAAAGTCAATGAATATACAGTATTTTAAACTAGTTGTTTACTATTCTCAAAAAAATATTTCTAATATGGGTGCCAAAGCAAAGTAAGTGATGGACGTTATTGCTGAGCGAGTGAAACAAGGATATGTTACGAATTTGACTTGTCATCTGTTTATTTTGTAGCTACGACCGAATAAACATCCCAATTGTTAATAAATTTATTAAAACTTTCTTTGCGATAATTTCTATCGATGTGTGAGCACGATTTGTTTTATTTTTATTTTCCGTTTTAAAATGGTGGCCCCTCAAAAATATTAGTGTATTATTTGAAGGCTTGTACCCGGATGATCAGACGATCATTACAAACTATGAAAATCTAATGGTGTAACCGAGACAAAGTCATCCGAAATAATGATGTATTACCTTTTAAATATATTTTAAAATTTATTTAACAGGAAGGTCTTATCTTATAAAAAAGTCATGCAATTCACCACTCATTCCTTAATTGATTGTTTTATTTAATTTATCCCGTAAATATTGGCATGAATGTTTAAGTGTTTGTACAGATATGTTCAATGGCGTGGAGAAAAAGTTAAAACAAGTTTTCTTATGATTGATAAGGATTCTAATTGGAAGATATCGAATTGGCTTTGACGAATTTATATCACTGTAGGTTACACTAAATAGTTTAATCTATATCAAGATGAATAAGAGTAATGTTATAGACGAGTGTGAGAAAATTATAATAATTGGAAATAAAAGAATTGAGACAACAAGTCAAAGAAGTACATTGCGCTTTATTAAAACGTGTTATTACTGACATGGAATATCATATTGTGAAGATTATAAAAGTAATTATGGAACTGTTAATTAAAATTATAAATGATAACATAAGTGATGATCAACCGATGCGAAAATTGAAGAAATCAAATAATAAACATCAAAAGAAAAGATGAAGTTTTCTGATGAAGTGAGGGTAAAGAAATCGTATCATTTGCAAAACGAATGGTTCCAACGAAAGGTGAAAACAAATAACGGTATCAAAACTATTTAACGGTAAATACACCTATTTGGAAAAAAAAGTCATTGAATCCAGACTTGCTTATGGATGCGGAAATCTATTATAGTGGATTTTAAGTGGATATAATTCACATTATAATTATAGGTGGAAGTGGTATTATTTTAAAAGAACTTGAAAAACAAAATCCATCGTATATATACTAGATAATCCAAATGAGTTGTGTGACAGATTAAGATTGTTTTTTATGAGAGCAGACTGCAAGTAATAGTGGACATACAAATGAACTCATATCTATTATTGAAGAGTTACAAGAAGCTGGTATTGTTAAAAATCAAAAACAAAATCAACTTTCAGTATTGAAATGAGTGTAGGAAAATTTTGTCGTCATTCACATACAGATCGTCAAAAAGTTATTCGAGGACCACATTCATAGGTTTTACATTAACAGAAGATAGATATTATGATATGAAAATCAAAAGAATAAGTAATTTCAATAATCCTACGGAAGATGACAATGAAATTATTTTATTACCATTAAGAAAAAAATGTTTGAATTTAGTTGATGATAATGATATATATATATATATATATATATATATATATATAAAGCAAACGAACATAGTTTACGAAATATAAAAACACATGAAAAAATCTGATGCTGTTACAAAAAATATAACGAACTACTTAATTTAAAATTATCATCAAATATACAGATTTAAAAATTTTACGTTCAAAATTTAAGCTATCTTTGTTATCTCCAGACTACAAACAAACCAATTAAATCTATTAAAGAGTGGCTTGATAATACACAACTACTTTTAGACGATATTAAAAAAATATCAAGAGAAGAGTGGCGTAAGAGTATAGAATTAGTACGAAGCTAACCGATTAGTGTATCAAGGACATGAAGTAATAAGTCATTATCCTATAAAGATTCTTGATTGTTTAAAATAACTGTTTTATTTATACAGTTCTTTTTTCTCTTTTCTATCACTGTATGCTATGTCTGCAGGACATTTGTTTTGAAATGTATAAGGGCTATAATTATATAAATTTTCTATTATTTACATTCTTTTTAGTTTGTAACTATATATCTCGCCTGATGCTAGTTTTACATAAGAAAATGATTTAATTTAATTATTTGATCCACCATAACGCCTCGATTTTCAGACAAACGAATTACATTTTCACTATTCATACCAATATATTAATCACTAAAACCATAATATCCATTACAATCACCTACTCGAATTTCATCTGTATTGTGTAAAATTTTACCAGGAAAAAATATATATGTGAGTCTACAAAACTACCTTGTGGATACATTGGAGTAAATTCTTTAAGTTCTTTAAATATTATTTTATCACATAACAGTACACTCTTAGGTTTTGATTTTGTAATATTTTGATTATTTCCATAATTGTTCTGAATATCTAAAATAACAAAAGAAAAGAAAACTCATAAATAATAAGTTTATTTCTTTTTTGTATACAATATACATAAATACAAAAGTTAATTGCAATACAGTGATTTTTATAAACCTAACCAATCCACAATATTTTCAACAACAATAATCTTTATTAATTACAAATTACAATGTGCATAAGCAATAGTATTTATTCCATCACCAGAAATTATTCGCTTATAATCATAAACACTAATGCTAATTTATTAATACATATAGTTTCAAGACTATGCTTTTTTGACCGAAACAATCTGATTAATGTAAAATATTTCAAACAAGTTTCAAAATCATGAAAAGTAATTTCATTTTTGACAACTGCCTTTGTTATACCTTTCGCTTCTGTGTGCATATTTTTTTTATCAGTGATGATAGTTATAAAAGAATATAATTTCGGTTTAAAAAAATTAAATTTGTAAATGGGAATCCTGTTGCACTCATCTTTAAATTTGCCTATAATACTTTTTATTCCAATTAAAATAAAAACAATGATCAGAAGGATATTCTGAAGTCTCAAATTATTATTTTTTTAATAATTTATAATATTTTTATAGATATCATCTGCAATTATTTCAAGAAAAAAAACTATCTGTATATATATATATATATATATAAGATTAATTTTACCTACATCATTCTTTAATGTTCGTAGTACATTATAGAAAAAAGTTATATATTTAATGATTTACTCAATTCTAGAACACTAAACCTAGAAACAATTCTAGAAATATTGGTTTGTAAAATTTTACACATTATTTAGCTCTGCGTACAGCACAAATTTTCATCGTAAATTATAGACTCAATATAATTGGGTTTACATACAAGTTTATTTTATTTATTAATTTTTTTTGTGTTTACTAGTTCAATTATTCTTCTTTTTCTAATAAATTATTATATAATATTTTGTTTTGCCAAACATGGCATTATTTAAGAGTTTATAGAACTCTTCTTCAAAAGAATTGTTTGCTACTTTTCGTTTGTCTGTTTTAAACATAATGTAGGGTTTTAACCAAACATCATTACTAAATTTAAAATATCATGTATTTTCTTTAAAATTATTCAATTTTTAATTGCTTGCTTTAAATTTATATCATAAACAATATAGTTGGTTTTTTCTTCTAAAGTGGTTAACAATTTTTTATGTTTTTCATTCGGAGGTAATTTATTTTCTGCTAGTAAATTAATTATATTCATTATGACATTTAGCTGGGTATTCTACATCTACTTCAAGTATATAACCTTCCGAAGCATCATATTCTATCGACATGATATCAAAGTTATTAATTTTTTTTCCGCATTTATAGCCATATTTCGGCATTGGTTTACACATTGCCCAACTATAAAGATTATTACATTTAATATACATTATATAAGAAGTAGGTTCGTTTACATTATAATGACTTTCTAAATAGGGATTACTAGCTTTTACATAACGTTTAACACATAATGATATTCCACCTCTTATTCCTCTTTCTATAAACATAGAAACATAGTCAGACTCAGAAAATAATTCAAGTTCAACGCGTGTTAACTTTAGTGGGATCAACAGTAAAACTTGGTAGTTGTGAGATAATATTCACAATTTTAGTTGTAATTTACGATACACAATGATCTAAAGTTTTCGAATATATCACTTAATAGTAATACATCAATTTTTAAATGATTGATTGATTGATTGATTTTTATAATCAATTTTTATAAATATAAGTCATTGCACTCTCTCAATGTTTTACATTTAAAATTATTCCATACATTTGTAGAAAATTCATAATCCTTATCACTAACATCAGAATCTTGGATACTTATAAAAAACAATTTTTCGAAGGCAGTTGAAATTCATCAAGTTCGTCCCAAGAATTGGTATATTCATAATAAGGACCTTTTATTGTGACAAATTTTAAATCATCATGAATCTAATCTAATGTTAAGTGTCCTACCAAAAAACTCCAACTTTAGAAAATGAAATGTTTTTTTCTGACGAATTCGGAATAACATTAATATACGTTGCGGGTCACAGCCTAATCGTTTTATAATGAAATAATTTGAACTGCCGTGTATTAAACTGACATGTATGGTCATTTTTTTTTTTGATTTTGCCTTTTAAAGTTACATTCATTACATAAAAAAGATCGGAATTGTCCTGTAAAATGACAATAATCATGTACAGGTGGATGTAACATTGTAAATAGACGATTACATAATTCGCATTTTTTTTTATAGTTTTACATTTCTGTTTTTCTTCTTCAGTAATCGGTCAGAATTCAGAATTAGGATCAGTCATAGTAGTAGGTACAAGTTTTTTAAATTATCTTCTAAATTAATTTCTTTGTATCGACCCTGATAATATTTAAAACATCTTTTACATATAGAATTTGAATTCATGTTTAGATTCAACTGTTTACTAACTAAACTAGAAAAAATACTTATATAGCAATAATGATTAATTTTTTTCTCTTTTGTTAATAACAAGTCGAAATGATTTTCTTTTTCTATGTACCCAACTCTAAGGGGATATAATGTATAACTTTTAGTAAGACCATATACATTTACCGAAATATTTTCATTATTTTTCTTAAGTTTATCTATCTGCGAAATAGATGTAATTAAATCAATTCTATCAAATTAAATGTATCTCTCAACTCAAAATATTTATAATCCATAACAGTATTATTACTTTAGTAAAAACGAACTTTCTCTCAAGGGAAGGTATTTGCTAATTCGTAATAAAATTCGATTGATTGAGTACAATTTCCAACCTGAACCTTTCCCTAGATATTCTGACTTTTCCTGACAGATTTTTGAAACTATCATTTCCAAAATATGAACTATATTAGTGGATCAATAAAAATTAGTATTTTTTAAATTTAAAACACCTATCTTTCATTTCATCTGTAAACAGTTTAACATAAACTCATTCCGTACTACCGTTAATATTTATTGCAATATATTGTTCTAAACACGATTCAATAACATGATTTATTTTACTTTAATGATACACTAATGTAGACAAATATTTTTATTATTTTTTTATTTATTTGTAAATGTTGTAAGGTTTCCTTTAAAAGCATTTTCCAATACATAAACTCATTATATACTTCAATTTGTTTTCTAATCTTATTGCAATAAATTGAGCAGCATATAATTTAAATAATTAAAAATCTCTTTTCAACGGCGTCTCGACTTTAAATTCTTTTGTACTTGTTGTTCAAATGCGAAAAAGGTTTCAGGCATAATTAATTTATATATAAAAAAATAGGAAAAGATTATAAAATGAAGACACCTAACACTCTAATAGCGTCAAAGTTTGAAGGGAACAGTGTTAGTTATGTGAGAACTGATAGTAAAAATGAAAAGAAGAGATCTAACCAAAACTATGTTAAAGAAGGTGTATTTCTAGCTAGGTTTCCTCGGGATTTCTAAGCCCGCACTAACTACAATGAGCTCCTGAGGGATTAAATTGTATGCATCAATGAATCAGAGTAAAATGTAAACAGAAGTCTAATAGTGTATGCTTCCGACGTACGGTTCAAAGAACCTAGTTTATAAAGCTAGACATGAACGCTTGTGTTTTTCGTTGGTGCATGCTCTGAACTCACTTCTATAGTTTGACATATATATTACACAGTTTTATTCCTTAAAAGGACTAGATATGTTTTGGTATATCACCACTTTTTTCGAAGGATTCCACTTTATTAAGATATTTAACTCTCCAAATTAGTCATTTACCTGGAATCCAGACCATTTATTATTATCTAAAACATTATTGAATTCATGAGTACGTGGAGCGAGATATCGGGTCTAATGCACTTTACCCATTGTTATAAATAAATACAATAACTAGAAATCACAAGCTATCTCACTTATTCTTCCCAAAACAAAATAAAAAGTATTATGCAACAAAAACATCTGTAGTAAGTCAAAAAGTGAGAATGAAAAATAGAATAAAATATTTATGTATTTCAATAGGGCATAAACTTATTTTGCTGCTGCTGCATAAGTCTTATTTGATAAAAATGTAGTTTTAATGACAGCGGTCAAAGATTATTTGTAATTCCATTTGTTCTTCCAATTACGAATTATGGTCATTGATATTTACAATTGGGGTTTTTGAACGTTAAGTCACTATCCGTGTTTCGTTAGAGATGGCAAACAATACGTTTTATTTAACAGCTATATTTGAACAATTTCGTGTTTCTTTTATGTTGAGTTACTGAAAATAGGAATAACTTCGCCAGATATGCCAATATGCTACAATATACCGTTTACAAAGTATCATTAATATCAGTCCACTCGTTTTGTCTGTAGATCACAAAACAAAAGACAGACAGATGTCTATGAAAAACAATAAGATATCTACAATAGGTTAGTCATGAATAAAACATTAAAAATATTTAAGAAACAACAGTTATACACCGCAGCAAGAAGCACAAAATTTAATTTAAATCTGATGCTATACAAACGGAGTTCATAATATCACTTCACAGCACGCTCCACTAATGAAACAAAGTAAACCCATTTTTAATCCTCAGCACAAAAAATAACTGAAACCTGATGGAGACTCTACAACCCACAGATGCGAAAGTAATCGAGTTCATCGAGACTTGTATTGAGCGAGTCAATTTAAAACTAAAACCAAACGATGAAAATGTACGGAATGTGTTTTATAACAAACTCTACTGTATGAAGTACTTTTATTGACATTGTTACTTTTTGTTTATTCATTTGAATGGACAACTTGTTATCAGTTTTGGTTTTATTCTATAGTTTGTATTAGATATTGAGTGGCCCAGTATTTTTTGAGTCAATTTAAAATTAAAACCAATATATGAAGTTGTAAGGAATATTCTTCATAACACACTTCACTCTATGAAATTATTTTAATTTCATTGTTACTTTTTGTTTATTCATTTGAATAGATGCATTGGTAACGGTTTTGGTTTTACTCTATAGTTTGTATAAGATATTTTGTGACCAAATATTGAGAGAGTTATTTTAAAACTAAAACCAATATATAAAGTGGTAAAGAATATTCTTGATAACACACTTAACTCTATGAAGTTCTTTTAATTTCATTTATACTTTTTAAAATTTATTTCAATAAATACCTTAGTACGGTTTTTGTTTTATTCTACAGTTTGTATTGGGCGGTCCAGTAAGAGTAAAACATTTAAAACTTAAACCAAAATATGAAATGTTAAATAATATGATTCACACACAGACACTCTACTGTATGGAGTAATTTTAATTTAATTGTCTCTTTCTTTCTGTTTATTCATTTAATCGAGTAACTTGTTAACGCTTTTTTTTTTTATTCTTCAGTATGTATTAGATACATGGTGAACCAGTATTAAATGAGTTAATTTATTAATGAAACAAAAAGTTGAAAAACTACAGAATGTGCCTCATAACCCACTCTAGTTATGAAGTTGGCCTACTTTTATTCAATTTTCGTATTTTTATTCATTTAAACCGTCATCTTTTCAAACTGTTTTGTTTTGATTTTTAGTTTTTATTAGATACAGGTCACCCCACAGAAAACATGGGACTGGTGGTTATACAATTTACCTTCATTTTACAAAATAGCACGAAATCGTACATTTTATCTGGAAGCGGAAATTGTAATTGTTATTTTAGAAACTGCCATTTTAATCTCTACATGGTATTAAATACAATGTAGTTACAATATAATGTATTGAGGGGTCTACAATTAATCTCCCCAATCCTTAAATTCTGTAAATCTTAATATCCTCAAATGAATAAACAAAAAGTAACAATGTCAATAAAAGTACTTCATACAGTAGAGTTTGTTATAAAACACATTCCGTACATTTTCATCGTTTGGTTTTAGTTTTAAATTGACTCGCTGAAGTCTCGATGAACTTTATTACTTTCGCATCTGTGGGTTGTAGAGTCCCCATCAGGTTACAGTATTTTTTGTGCTGAGGATTAAAAATGGGTTTACTTTGTTTCATTAGTGGAGCGTGCTGTGAAGTGATATTATGAACTCCGTTTGTATAGCATCAGATTTAAATTAAATTTTGTGCTTCTTTCTGCGGTGTATAACTGTTGTTGTTGTTGTTTTTTTTTTTTTTTTTTTTTTTATTCATGACATCTATTATTGATCTCTTAATAATTATAATGGTAACTAGCACATTAACATTTTGAGTATAACATTGATTGACGCCTAAGCAACTAGTACAATAAATTTATTCTGTTTAGGAGGCAGTTTCCCTAAGATGATTGGTACAAGTTTCAAAAATTTTCGGACCAAAAATGGTACTTACCCACCCCCCCCATCATACAATGTAAATACATGCAGAACCTCTAAATGTAATACCAACATTTTGTCCCTTCGGTCTTGTAGGAAATATTAGTAATTGTATTTGTAGATGAAGGGGTCATAACAAAGTTTATGTAGCATATCAGTTTAAAAAAAGAAAAGTTATTGTACACGTTATCTAAAACTGGTATTTGCGTATGTCATTATTTTCTACGTCTAATAGATTAAACATTCTCCACTAGTTACGTTCATATCTCTCCCTCGGCCTTCACAATCCTCAAAGCTGCACACATGTGAAGAAGCATCCTGCTGGTACGAATTATATTTTCCTTGGAGGTGTGTGGATCCAAAATTAGATGTTTGTGCATAACTTCGCTATTTGTTATCGTAGAGAAGTGAAGGTTAGTATCATTGCATCGTCTTATTTAATGTGTTATAAGTTGAATAACACATGTCAAATCACTTAAAAACGTTTTAAAATTACCGTCATTTTAACTTACAATCTGATTTTTCTGAGTTATAATAAGCTTCTACATTGAGCACACTGTCCAATAGACCAAAATTTATTCTAGTATGTTTATGTTTTGACAGTTGTTGTGCTTACGTACAGGTGACCACAACGACGGTGGGTGTTAAGATTCCCGAGGCCATGAAATGTTTAGTCAAAAACCTTAAATGAGAATATTTTTGCGATTACCAAACTTACCCTATGCTTTGTCTACTGGATAATCTAAAGACTTTTAACATGGATTTTAGAATACATAACATATTTTATAGAATAAAATGCAATATGCCTGAAATTTTTAATACAACTACAAATTGATGATCTGCTTGATTATGTATTGAAGCAGTGATGGTTAAAGTAAGCAAATAAAATTGTCCCTATTGGATATAAAAAATTTTTGTCAGTGGGAAAAACAAAAATTTAGAAACACTGCACACTGTTTATCTCTCAACCATTGCGAAAATCAAATGAAAACTTATACATCGGAAAAAATATGTGTTCGGTAGTTTGAATAACATCGTGAAACTTTTCCATGGACGCTGTCATTTAAATAATATTTTTATATTTAATAACCCCTAACCTTCATTCGCTTGTGCCTCAACGTATATTAAAATTAATTAAAACCAATATTTTAATGACGGCGGTGTAGGTTAATTATGCTGTTATTTTTACAATTATTCGTAAACCGTAATAATTTTTGTTTGCGATTTTTCACAAGGGTTTGGGTGATAAATCTATCACATTTCACCAAAACTTTAACGAAGTATAATGAACCGATTTTGAAAATTTTTGTTTTCAAACAAATTTACTCTCTATGACCGATATTTCGTTTTTTACCAATATTTATGTCAGAGATGACAATCAGTATATACAGTATATTAATTTTTTTATTGAGCAAGAAAAGTGTCAAACGTGTGATAAAATCATACTACTTATGATCAGTAAGGACAGTTATTTTTATAAAGTCGATGTCTTTTAAGCGGTAATTTAAATTGTACTGATTGACACGAGCGTGATATTATAAGGATCCTAAGTTTTACCTACGGTCATTAATAAAGCAAATGAAAATGCAATTTCGTCTTTTAATGGCTATTCCGTTGTTTCTCTCACATCTTAAAAGACAACTCCTTTCAAGACTGATACGCTGGGTTTTTCACACTGTGTGGTTTAATAAAGTTGTATTCGTCATACAAAAAACTATAATAAACTATGTCGACCTGCAATGTAACATTAATTCAGAATTTTTTTTTTTTTTTCAGATTTGTAGGTCACACCTTTTTCAAGTTAGAGCGGGGGGGATATAATAACTGGCAGTTTGAATTTGGCCTAGTGCCAACATATATATATATATATATATATATATATATATATATATTTTTTTTTTTTGTCAAATAAACATACGTATTCGTAATCAGAAGAACTTCTAATTTTATTTGAAGCTCCACCCACAATATTTTCAAAAATCACTCTTTTTAATTCGATAGTTTTTGCCTTTCATCTACCCCAATGTCATTTTTTGTTACCGCTATATTTTTCCTATCTGTGGGATAGTAATACAAATAATATAAATGTTTGAAATATCTAGGATTTATCGTCTTGTATGTGGTACAGACAGACACATAGACGTGTCCTTGGTTTTCACCTATGGACCCAAAACTTTTTCAAAATAGTTTTTATCGATTTGAGAAATTTTTAAGTATTTATTATCTTACGGAAGCTAACCCAAATTTTGAGCTATTATCAAATTAAAAAAAAAAAAAGAAGCTATCACAAGACAACGTTATATACACGCTTACCTTAATTAAATTCAGTTCATGAGTTTAAACCACTTTTTTGGACTCGAGGATCCTTAAAAACGCTTTATATCGATTTTTTTTATCCATCACATAATATCTCTACAGTGAGTCAAAATAATTTTAACAGGATCAATCTATTTTGAATTATCAGTCTATCTCACCAGTCTACAGTATTCAGTGACTGTAGCATGTGGCACATGATCATAATTACAGGTATTAGAAAAGGTTCACTAAAAAAATAACTGTTTTTCTCTCTAGGTACTTATACAAGTCAAAAATAAACGTGTCATAACAGATCTGGAAAAAACACATACACGGAAAAAAACACAGAAGTTTGTTTTTTATTCTCTTCAAACTATTATTTTTACAATACTTACATCGAATAGTCACGACCACATGTAAAGAACATAATTAATTACCTCTGCACGAAATCAATTTAACAATCATTGTCGTATAATGCAATCCCTCGACTCTAACACTCCAGGCGACAATAAAACCCATACGTGCAAGGACAGCATTTCTAGAAATAACATCAACCCATTTTATCACACATAAAACAATTTTCAATTAAAAAAATTAACTTTTATTGATAATCGTGATTTAAAAAAAGGAGTTTACTATCGTAATTATAAAAAAATAAAATAGTATAATTTTAATATACCTGTAGTTAAAAAAAAAATGCACAAACCTTCTCACTCACCCATCCCAAAAATAACCAAAATTAATAGTTAATAAATGTCAGTTCAATAGTTGTTAACCAAAAAGTGAAAATTAAGTCAAATAAGGGCATGAAATTTGCTTTTTCCATAAAGACGTCTTCCCATCAATCTTGATTGAAATTGAGGTTTTAATGAGGACAGTCGAGGTTTATTTAATTTTTACTCTCGAATCGTGTTTTTTTTTACCTGAGAATTTGCATATTTCGCTAAAATTTGTACGAAATTGGTGGAGTACATTTTGAGAAATATCATGTTTTATCATATATTTTTAGTCATAACTTTGAAGGTTTTCCTACTCTTAAAAAATAAAAAAAACAAGTTGTTGGGCGCCAAGATGGTACTTACCCGACCCAAATATACAAGCAGATTTTCTGAAAGTAATGTCCGAAAGTTGGTTTCTTAGGAAATGATAAATTCTATTGGTAGACCATGAGGTTTTAGCCAGTAGGTTTGCTACAAAGTTGCAACACATATTTTCTAAACCTCATAATTAATTGTATATATCATTACTTTTTTGACGTCAGGTAGGCCGTAACGACATCATATCTATAAGAATATCACAATTTCTTGAGAGTTATATATGTTTAAATGTTTTTTTTTTAAATAACGACATTATTTTATATCGTAGTGAGGTGATGTTGGTATCATTACGTACAAATTACAAAAATAAAGCTTTGTAGCTATCCTATAAGTTAGCTAACGAGATGAGAAAAAAAAAAGTTTAAAATGGACGCCATTTCGAAGTTTTTAATTTTTTCAATTTAAGTGGGGATCTATATGAACACACTATAGTCCCCTGTATCAAAATTTAATATCCTATCTTAATTTTTGTGGCTTTTTTTATCCTTATGCAGAGACTACAACGACGACGGACGGACTGTATGTCAAAAATTAAATATTTGATTTCCTGAAACGTGAAGATCAATCAAAAATTTTACCTATTAGCAAACTTACACTGTACTTTACAGAGTAGGTATAAATGAGTATCTAAAAGTACTACTAACTTTTTTATAATTCTATTTTTGAGATTATACGAGTCACTATAGTTTCATAACACTCTATGTAAACACTAGGAAAAACTATACCATACACTTACCTTATGCAGATTATGAAATCTAAAGAATGTCTGTTACAAATCAATTTATGTAACAAAACATTAATTATAAACTATGTACACTACAACTATTATTGGCGAACTATAATAAACAGAACTTTAGACGGTATATTTGTTTCTTATCAGAGTGAACTCTTAATCACTACTGATTGTCGGTGTATGAGTAAACTAGATTACTTATAAAGGAAGATAAGACTATAGTGATAGAGGTAAGTTATTTAAAGTAAGCTACTAATGCATGCCTATATTTAAAACTCCTTTTGCAATTTAAAGTTTTATTTTATTCGAATCAATCAGTTTTACTTCCACCTGGATTTCAAGTAGAGGACACGTTTGGTAATCGTTACTGACACTTTAAATTTGACATAGCACCAACATAATAATTTTACGACAAAGAAACATTCAAATTGGAAATCATAATAACTTATAGTTGTATTTGGTACTCCTCACATAGTATTGCGGTAGTTTTTTTAAGCAATATTTGTTCTATTTATGCAAAGAATATACATGCAAATTTCAAATATATAGGATTTATCGTATTGTCTGTGTAGACGGTTACCATGTACAGACAGATAGACGTACAGATATGCGCTTAAAATTGTAAGGTCCTTTTTTACTTACGGACTCTAAATACCATTCAATCTATAGCTAAATCTAATGGTTTCAACACCTACATAGTCGACCATATACTTAACAAACCATGGAAAAAAAGAAAACTACCACAACCAAACATCCTCAACTTAAATACATAGTTACAGATTTTAAACAAAACACAATTGACACTAATAACAGTTATACAGGCATTCATAAACACATAAGAAAAATACCACATATCCAGAATCTAAAAATTACAGAATCTAAAAAGCGATCACCTACTCATTATTAAATTATAATTTCCGTCCTATGCTATTTTGATTTGGTAAACCAGATATAAAATAAAACAAACGGACCTATCACACAGAACCAATAATTGCAACCCCCCCTCAATGGCGAATTATACCTTGGACTAGCAAAATCACTATTTAATCAGTACAATGTCGCCGACCAAATATAAAATAAAATATCTAAATGTGACTGGAAATTTGATTTTTAAAGTGTATTTGTGTTGTTTTGTGTTTTGATTTTGTGTTTTATTTATTGAAGTTTTATGATTAAAAGCATTTGAAAATGACTGAAGAGAAATAAGTAAAAACGCGTTATGTATTGACAAAAGAAAATAAACAAGGCATGTAAAGGACTGCCCGACAGCATAAAAAAAAACCTATATTTTTTTCTTAAGTAAGACATATCGTTTGTAATATTTTCATAAATTCATATGTATCTCGTGAGATATATTCTTAAACAAATGTAATACAGTTTCTTCGTCCTGCTATTTCTGAAAATGGATATGTTTAACTTACAGGCATTGCGGGACGAAAATTGTTGTTTCAGTAAATAATAAAGAAACACATTCACGACGAACAAATTTATAACATATATTGCTTATATTTATTTTAGTTTTCCGTTATAAATTGGGTCATATAGAGTAGTTTGAGAGGCAACAACAAGGTCCTGTGAAAATGTAAATTATAAACAAGTTATTCATAAATAACAGTATACTGCGTTACAAGTTTAGGTGTGACGCTGTATTATTACGTGTTTATAAAAGTTGATGGGTGCTATCATGGGATTTACCCAGTTCATCGTACAATGTAATACAAGCAGAACCTCTAAATGTATTGTACATAAGTTAGTTAGGTAAGCCAAATAGGACATGTTTAATTGCATTGGTAGATCAAGGAATAAGTTTGTTTTAAAACAGTTGTTACACAGATTTTCTGAACCTAGTAATTGTGTATATCAGTACGCTTTGATGTTGACAAGCCTTATTTGGCCTCGTAGATGTGTACTTTAAAAAGTCACCCCTTGCTTTACTCATATCAGTGTCTTGGCCTGTAAGCTGTACATATGTGAAGTTGCGTCCACTCGATACGCTTATGTCGGTGACGTGGTATTGCCAGATCTCAAATGAAATTTCTTTAAAAAATCAGGATATTATTGTTTTTAACAATATATTCGCTAATTCTAACCGAAGAGAGGTGGGGTTGGTATATTAATTACATATATAATTGATATCAGCAAATATATCTAAATTAGTGTGTTATGAGTTGAATAACACACGATATTTTTATATAATAAATTTAAAAAATTAATGGTAGCTATTTTGACTTTTTTTTAATTTTTCTAAATGGTTCTATGTGAACACACAATGGTACCATCCTCAATGGTTCTGTGTCCACAATACTTCTTCCGTACAGATGACAATGAGGTCTAAGGTACGCCTTTAGTATAAATACTTTTTCTATTTCCTGAGACCATGAACAGTATCAGTTCAAAACAGATGTCGAACTTTTTGACAATTACAAAACTGAACCTATATTGGGTAAGTAAAACACCGTGTTGAATGGAAGAAAAACATAATATGAAACAAAATTACACAATATTTCTCACTCACCTATCCACACAAAAAAAAATAAAATAAATAAATAAATAAAACAAATCAAAACCTATCGTTACCCAAAATTTCATATCTTTATTATTGTTCAAAAGTAAAAATGAAACATGGAAGCCATATTTGAATAAAAGGATGTAAAATATCTTCGTTTGTGCTATATATCGTATTTGAATAAATAGGATATAAACACGCTTAGCTTGTGCTATAACCACTTCCTCAGCGTCAATCTTATTTGAACAAATTAATAGGATGTAAATGTTTTTCGCTTGTGCTATTAACCCTTCCTCATCGTAAATCGTATTTGAACAAATAAGGTGTAAACTCGCTTTGCTTGTGCTATAAAACCTTCCTTAACATTAGAATTATAATGGCGGGACCGAGTAATTCCGGAAAAAATAATTTAATTATAAAATTAATTCTTTCAAGCAATGGTTTATATAGTTATATATATATATATATATATATATACAAAACTTTAAATTAAATAAAATATAATTTTTTAAAAATATATATTACAAGGAATTCCTGAAGTAGATTTTTGTATCTTCCAGAAAATGAAACACGTCCAGATTTAAGAAATATTGACCAAATTATCTTATTATATTAGACGATGTCCTATGTGAAAAAAAAAATGATATTTCCAATTATTTCACAATAGGAATATATTATCAAACGGATTTATTTTATTTAGCACAAACATATATTCGCGTACCCAAACGGTTAATTAGAGATAATGCTAATTTAATTATATTCTTTTGACATGATGAGAGAAATTTAAAACACATTTATAACGATCATGTTAGCGTAGCGTAGATATGCATTTTAAAATTACTAAAGAATTCTGTTTCACAATATGGAATACAAATGAAAACAGTTTCTAGTTATAAAAAAAAGACTGTTCATCAAACAAGGTTATATATAGGTTAGGATTTTATACTTTTACTATAATGTAAAAAAACTCAAAATGAAATAAACATAATAATTAAAATATTTTTTTTCCATAATATTTACAATATCTTCCGGCCCATTGTTCGAACTATAAAAATGTCGACAATTTACGTCAAAGATACCTTATCCAGCAAGGTAAAGGTTGACCGAAACCTCAAAGTTCATGTTTGGCACCAAGAGAAACACCAATTCTATTCCATATTCCTTCTCTTTTTCTTCTGCCTGAAAAACAAAAATGTTATATTTTCCATTTGAAGAAATTATTTCTTTCGATGTTACGTCATCAAATCGACAAAACCTATTTCCCAGTTTAAAGATGAAGTCAAGTCAATTAAGATGAAAATTCACAAGCAGATGATTTTCTATCCGACTTAACGACTGCATATATGCTTAATGCTATCCCATATGCAGTCTTTACATCGTTTAACATTACTATCTCTATTCCGTACTTATCTGGTTTGGACCTAATATACACAAGGAATGTGTATGTGGGCAAGTTCAATCCTCCCAGCAGAGAACCTATTGCTGCTTACTACGTGCGGACATTAAGTGAGCCAATTCACGGAACGAACCGCAATATGACAGTAGACAATTGGTTTTCTTCAATTGGTTTTTTCCAAACCATAGCTGAAGACTATAAAGTTAACAATGGTTGGGACTCTCAGAAAGGACAAACCGGAAATTCCAAACTCATTCAAAACATTCAAAGAAGCTGACACTTCCTCCTTTCCCTTCATCACAACAAAATATTAATTGTCTACTCTCCGAAAGGGAATAGAAATAATGTGATTCTACTATCTACACTGCATTACAGTATTGAAGTTGATAAAGAGTCTAACAAACCCAAAATTGTTCTCTTTTACAATCAAACGAAATGATGGACTGATACTTTCGACAGACTATGCCATAGTTACACCGTGACCAGAAAATGCAACCGTTCGCCAATGAGGGTTTTTCTTTGCAATGTTGGACGAGTCATCAATTAACAGCATGGTACTTTATTTGCTGAATATGACCAATAAAATGTTGACAAGACGTGCCACTGGAAAGTTTGTCTTACTTCCTTCATGAATTGGCCATTGAACTCATCGAACCCTTACTACAAGTATGCCTAACTCGAACGCTAAGAAGACATTTTCGGAGTATGATAGAGGATATTTTGAAGATTCCTCAAAAACCAACACAACAACCCGAACCAGCAAGAAAACAACGCTGCAACTTCTGCCTAAGATCAAAGGATAGGACGACTAAAAAAGTTTGTTCCACTTGCAGACGCCCAAAGTGTGAGGAGAATCGGGCCTTCTTATGCTTGGACTGTAGTGAGTAAATTCCACACCGTACATTTGGTCCAACAACATTTATGTAAACATGTTTTGTTTATTAAGAAACTGTATTTCATTTCTTTAATGTAGATTTATTGACAACACAACTGTATTTTTGGTTTGAAAAACTTTTTCAATTGCTGTACGGTTGTAAAATTAGGTACTGTTTGTCAATATTTTCAAGCTTTTACCTAAACTACATTTTTGACATTTGCTAACAATATGAAAGTTTATATTGTAGCATAAATTATACGTTATAGTGTAAGAAAATATTTGTTTTCTTAACCAAAAATGAAAATTTATTATTTTTTTTTTCAGGTTTTGCATAACCGTGTTTTTTATATATTTTATTTGCCTATTTATCAGTATCAGGTTTTCAATAATAAATCAAGTGGTATTTTGTTCAATTTGATTATAAACTAATAAAAAAGGTCTTGAGTATACATACATACCATTTAAAAGTTCATAGAATATATTTTAGTATTTTTTTACAATAAAATAAGACGGGTCTAATGGATCCCAGTGTGTCTTTTGTATTACAGTTTTTTGTTAAGGGTATCCGGGAAGATGTAATTCTACCGTTAAAATATCAATATATTTATTATTTACCTCACTAATTAGTCCACTACCGCTATATTGCGGTCGTCGTCCTCGTTTCTACTGATAAATCGATATATTCATTATCTCATACACCTAACTGTTATTAATGAAACGTAGGTTTATTTGCAAATAAATTAGCCTCAGGTTTTGTCCATAAATCGTTAACCCAAGCTGTGTATTCAATAGGGGTACTATATTTATCTAGCAAATCTCTTAAATATGATATAATGTTTGCAGAGCTCTTTCTAATGACACGGCGTCTTCGACTTTATCAGTTCTTATATCAGTCAATCTTCTCTTATTTAAATTCCAAACGGGATCTCTAGTCTTCATACATACATATCTTTTTTAAAATCTTAAATTAACCGCGTCACCGTCTGACGTGGCTTCTGCTATATTTTCCAATTTCTTATTATCAAACGAGAACGTTTCTTTAGCCGGTATATATAGGCCTACATGTTGTTTTAAATAAGCTATAATAACAGCGTCTTTATAAATTTGAGGCTGACTAATATTTTCTAATTTTTTATATTCAAAAGACACTCGTAAAGGTACAGAATTCTCTTCAAAATACATTTTTGTAACGGCGTCATTATGAAGTTCGGGTGAAACTGTATTTTTAAACATTTTCTCTCGACAATTATAATAATTTGATTTGCTCTTACTACATGAAAGGCACGTATCTTTCATATTTTTTAAATTGATTGCGTCCATATGTTCCGATGGATTGGCCACATCGTAATTTTTATTTTGAATGTTTAATATTTATTTGTTGTTAGTTTAAATTCTGTGCCCATAGGTACTCAAAACCCTCTTTGTCGTTTAGAAAAATGTCCCAATTTATCAACACTCATTAATCTTTTTCATCAAACTCGCTTCAGCCAATTCTTCGAGTATAGAATTACTATCATTTGTATGACTCGTGTTGCCCGCCCCTCGAGAAGCAAATAACAACTTTAGTCTTTTTGTATAACTGTTTTGGATTATCCCAATAAACATATTGATATTTACCGATCGAATATACCATATTAGTATTTTCAAATTTAATATAACTCGTTATTCAATTTCATCATTCAGGCGATTTCATTAACTCTTCGCCTGTATCCGCCGATTCAAAAATATTTCGAACCTTGGATATTCTTTCAGTTTCCATTCCTATAAGAAACTCCTCATTTCCCCCTCTTCCTCCTTCTTCTTCTCGCCCCACTTCCGTAACGGGCTCTTGTCTAATCATAGCTCGTTTTCTTGTTTCACTTCTAGAATTGTCGTCATAGTTATAATAAACCTTTAATTTAGGCGCTAAACCAATACTTTCTGGATCTTATGTTTCTATCTCTTCATCTTCCAATATAATTAATTGTAACCAACGTTTAGTGGTTTTTTTTTTTCACATTTATAACTTTCAACGGTTCTATTGCTGGTTCACCATTTTTCTTACTCTTAAAACATCACTAAGGTTCGAAGCTTTTCTCTAATAATTCTTAAGATTCTATAATATCATGTTTCAAACATCTATGTTTTTAAATATTTTTACGAGGTCTATTTATTTCAAGAACAATAATTTATATTTCAACAATCTTTTAATATCGCTATCCGTCTGATCGACACTGATACTGAACATAAAATGAGGTTGTCGACAATTGTCTAGCAGACAAAAATATAAACTATATATTATATAAAAAGACATGACTAGACTTGTAAAATTACTATCAGGAGCCGATAAATACTATAGAGGTCATAAGCAAGTTGTATGTCTCCATTCATAAAAACAATTTACGTTCCTCTTCTTCTTTTTTTTTTTTTTTTATGGAATTGATATGACGGTTCAAATATTCAATTAACTTTAGATTTTAAGGCAACTCATAGTCCGCTGTAGACGTTACATTATTTCCAATAGCTGCTTTAGTCAGCAACTGTTTAACGTTTTGTAAATTTTTGCCACAAGTAATTAATTATATCAACGTTCTATGATATATTCAGTAAATTCAGTTTGCGTAGTAAAGGATTTAGTTGGTTTACTAAAACCTCCGTAACTATACATAGTGAAATGAACATAAAATTTTTGAACATCAATCAAAACTTTGCTACCCTCCAAAAATTGTGTATCAGCAATAGTATTACATCTTTCTCAACGCTATACTAGAACATAATGAGAGCATTTCCAATCTATAAAGAAGAAAGTGAAAGGAAGAAAAAAATACCTATATTTTTATATATACAAGGACTCGAAAAAACTATAGAGAATTCAACTTCATTCAACAAGTTTGTGGGAAAAAGCGTATTCTAATATACCTCCTAGTATTTCATAAGAGCCGTTTATTCGTGACCCTCAAATACAACGCCCATTATAGCACTCATCAATAAACATGACAGTACTACTATTACACCGATTGTTGCAATCGTAAGATAAAAACACGTTGATCTCTTAGCACCCATAATACCCGCATATCCTTTACCTTACAAAGTACAACCTTTCTTCATTCATTCAAATTTATAAATAAAAATGATGATAATGACTGTACTACGGGAACCCCCGCATAGGCCGCCAGGCCTAAAACTCCAAGACAAAGTGTCTGATGTGTCTAACCCTTCACAACATAACCTTGTCCCGCTATGTATCAAGCCTCCTTCAAGATAGAAAATAATCTAATGCTGAAATAACTGTAAAATCACTGTCAAGGTCAAGAACAATGTTCTCAAGTC
Organism: Aphrophora alni; assembly: GCA_963513935.1. NCBI lineage: Eukaryota > Metazoa > Arthropoda > Insecta > Hemiptera > Aphrophoridae > Aphrophora > Aphrophora alni. Next base: position 113,425,318 of record OY740765.1, read on the forward strand.
CGATGACCTTGTACGGAATGCAGAAATGTCCTTGTTTCAGTTTGATCGAAATGCGGAAATAACGATAAAAGTACCGTTATTCGGAAGTATGACTTATGTGTCTTGAATGCGGAAGAATACCAGGACACACAAACACTATCTACTCGTAACTATGACATTTTATTGGTAAGTCAAAGATTCAATTAGATTTTTGACAATAAATTTGCTACTTGCCTACGTAGAGAGGTGGAGTTAGTACCATTATATATAAAGTTGAAGTAAACAAATTTGAATTTAAAGGTTATAAGGTGTATATTATAATACAGGAGATATGAACTAAAAACTGTTTTAAATTCGCGCCATTTTGACATTTTAAATCGATTTTCTTAATTTCAGTAGGGCACACAGTCCTCAATATTAATTGTACCTCTTCATCCAGCAGGCATCAAAGCTGTACATACGCGAGGTACTGTACATCCACCCAATACAATCATATCGGTGACTTGGTCTGCTGGATCTCGACTACCACTTTTTCCAGGGAGGTCATAAGTCGAAATTAAATTTTTGACAATATCTTAGCTATTTGTCATCGTAGAGAGGAGAGGAGATTAGTGCCATTACATGCAGAATTGAAATCTCAATATTTGTATCTAATTTAAACACACGAGATATGAAAATAAAATATTTAAATGAGAGCTAAATTTAATTAAATTTATTAAAACGATTTTTCTTTATTTCAATAGTGCTACGACCAAAGATCGAAGTATTTTTTCCTTTACCAAACTTACACTATACTTCGTACAGTGGGTAAGTAACAAAACATCATCTCAGTTCCTCACAATAATCTTTGGAACGTGTTTCAACGACAATGTCACCATTTAAAAAAAAAAAAAAAAAAAAAAAAAAAAAAAAAAAAAAAAAACAACTATCAACATTTGAGGTAATAAAGTTCTGAACTTTATTAACATAAATGTTTCCAGTTATAATGAACATTTTAATATATCATATCACAAATGAATCTTATTATTTATATACATATTTTAATAATTGTTTAATATAAATTAAGTCTGAGAAACTCTACGATCCATTTTGAATTACGCGAGATATGAAAATAAACGTCAGTACAACAGAGACAGTAAAAGTCTAAACATCTGTTCGAGTTCTCTTGAGAATGATTTCAACCATACAATATTGAACTCTGAACTCTGAACAGAAGATATGTATGGAAGAAAAGTTTTGACATGTTACTCTTGACTGGAAATATATTTATATAATATGACGTGCCTGTCAACTAATCCCCTGGTGATCGCTGTCGAAAACAAATAAAATATTAATCCTCGTTTCTTACAACCATTCTCTTAGTATTGTAGAATGGATAAAAAAAATGTACTTGAGTTTTTGCTGAACTCGTTTTATGGTCACTGAGCTTTAAAAAATAGTTTTGGGAATTATGTTCGGTACATTTGTCCAGTGTTCGACAACCAATACTTGTGAACTGATTTTTATCACTTTACTTATTAAAGAAATTTAGTTATTTAACTGATCTTTACTTTCCACTTTTCATGGCAACAGTGAAGCAATCAAAAGGTTAAAATTAACCAATGACGCTGTCAAATGAAGCAAATATTGAAATAAGCTAACCTATTATAAATTATCCTAACCTAACCTATGTTAACAAAAATAAATCATACTAACCTAACCTAACCTGATCTAATCTAACTTAACCTAACCTACCCTAACTAACCAAACCTACTTATCTAACCTAACCTAACCTAAAAAAATATCCTAACCTAACATTGCTTCCTTTTGGCTATACAAACAACTACAGTGTGAACCGTATTTGACTAAAATCGATCTACATCATCGTTGTAGGTTTATTTTTGTTATTTGACAATAATTATTCCTGACACATAATATGTTTTTACTTGTTTTTTTATACACGAGCCTTGGTTATATTTAATCGTTATGTTTCAGTAAAATTCAATCGAATTTTATATTTTATAAGTACTTATAAAACAAATATATTACCAGCTTTTATTATATGCATATACTACTATTAGTTTTTATTTAAAAAAAAACAACAGGATATTTATGATATCACACTTATAATATAAAATATGGATGAGCAATCCTACCTTAGAGTATACTTTAGTGTCACAAGCTTTGGAGGACGAAATCATAAGTATCTGGAAAAGAAAAAAAATATTTTAAAATAACATAAATATACATTATAAAATAATATAAAGTCAATGGGTTTCATATTTTAAGTTCATAGATATTAAACTGTGTTATTTAATATTTAACCCCCCCCCCGCCTTTTATCAGGATTTTAAATACTTTATTATCTTTCATTATAAACGGCAAAACAAAAACATTTTAAAAATTTTTTATTCACATCTCTAACGCGGGGAAAATTTAATACTTTATTGGGTTATGTGACACACAGTTTAAGATACCATTTATTCAAAAAACGATTGCGCAAACGGAACTCAAAAATATTACACAGTTTACAAAACATTTCCATTTCTTTGATTATTTGGCTGAGTCTGATGCGAACCTTCGTTTGATATATCACATTGCCTTATAAAGAAAGTCATGTGATGGATAACAATAGATGACGAATTTTTTTTTCCGATGGTGTTTGGATATCCTGACCTATCACTGAAATTTTAATGAAATCGGTAGAGTCGATTTTGAGAAATTACTTCTTTTGTGAAAGTCCAAAGTCTGATATATTAATTTTTCTACTCTCATAAAATAAATATCATTAAAATAGAAGAATTATTTTTTCGTTGATTTCCTTTCTTATACCAATGCCAATAACAGTATCTCTTGGCGAACATATAACAGGTATTCACGTTATCTACCCGTACTCGCGACACAGGAACATCTGTTTTTATGCAAGGTTTAATTATTGAATAACAAATTGGAAGAAAATATTTAGGAAATAACAGTTACATGCCACAGTAAGCGGCTCAAATTTATTTAATTATGTTGCAACATAATCCCATTTCACAGTACTCACTAATAATGAAATAAGTAAACTCATTGGGAATCCGCGGCATAAGACATTCGTGAAGTGTGAAAGAGACAGTGCGCCTTACAGATGCGTAATTCAGTTCAGCGAAACTTGTATTGAGTGAGTCTATTTAATACTATAACCAACATATTAAAAAGTAGAGAATGTGCTTATAACACACACTACAATATGAAGTACTGATTATTTCATTTTATCTTTTTTTATTCATTAATTTAGATATTTTCTGAAGACTTTGTTTTGATTTTTAGTTTGAAATCAAAAGATGAAATGTTATAAAATGTACTTCATAACACACTCTATAATATGAAGTAATAATTTTTCATAATCGCTTTTTGTTTATACAGTTATTCTAATATATTCTAAAGGCTTTGTTTTGATTATTTAGTTTGTTTTAGATACACGGTTGTCCAGTATTGAGTGAGTCAATTTAATAATAAAACCAAAAGGTGAAATGTTATAAAATGTGCTTCATAACACTGTAACATTCGACATAACTTTACCCTCTAAATCATTCATATCGAAATCAAGAACATTTCTAATAATAACTTCTAATTAATTTAATTGTAAATTAAAACTTTTGTTAAGTAAATCTAACGGCCGTCGTAGTAATATAAGGCAGGGTGCAGCACCGTAGAGCGCTTTCGTATCCTAAATCCGAACGCATGTTCTGCAAGTCATGTGATTAAAATAATTTAAACTTCATTTAAACAAGCGTGGCGCGGGTGCAGACGAAGCACTCAAGACATCTGGTCATGAAAAAAAAAAAAAAAAAAACTTAAAGCCTCAAAAGAAGAACATAGCGACATGCAAAGGTGAAGGAAATTTTGTAAGGTCTTACCTGACTTTTTGTTTTAACTTACTGAATAAAAGAAAGTGAGCCAAGAAAAACTCATTCATAAAATAATATCTAACACAAATGATAACCTTACACTGACGCTAATTAATAACCAGCTAAAAGCTGATGCCAGTAATACGAGTAAAATCAATTGCATGCAAGGCAAACAATATGTATATATCTTAAGACTGTAGAAAATGTAAAATCTACTTTGAGGATAGAACTTAGAACTCTTCTTCTCTATACCGAAAAAGAAAAAAGAATTTATAAACAAGTAATTGACATACAAGTAATAAATCATGTGTAGTGTAAACTGTAATTATATACATTAAATATCTTTATTATGCTTTTAATTTACTATTTGTTATGGGATTGCTAGCCTTTTCTGCACTTTTTATCTAGAAATCGCCCATAAGATATTGATTTATTTTAACTAAATTTAACTTCATAAACAAAAGATTTTGGACAACTACGTAATTAAATCAATTAATCTTTTAATATTCTATAAAATTTTGTTATTTACATAAAATTTCTCTTTAAGTACATAATATTACTTATTATACAGTATGCGCCAAAATAAACAGTACTGAAACTGAATCAGCTCTAGCTTCCTTCTCGATCAATCTTCTTTATCAACTTTTGATTGTTGCCACGTCTTCGTGATTATTATTACTTTCTTATTTGAAGTTACTTTTTGCTGAGATGGTGCTAACTATTGCGGAGAAAGCTTTTAGCGTAGAGCATTATTTTCGCTCATACGGAATTGGACGTGCGGGTGGGTCAAGTTTGTCACTCCTGCATTATGGTTTGGTTACCCAAGTCCACGTAAACACAACTTTTATCCAAAGTTGAACTTCATTCATGCAAAAATCACACGGAGCAGAAAATTTTGTTTCCAAGGAGAAATTTTATTTCTTTCTTTTAAAATATCCACTTTAATCCTCCAACCCGTAAATAAATGGTGCAAAACCATTGCACACACTTTCTCACTCTCTAACCTCCAAAAACAGATGAAAACCATCCAATCTAAGTAGTTGTCAAACAAAATGTGAAAATTTGATTTAAATGACTGGGTTCAGGTTCATTTTCACCTTAAAATTCAAAGGCCAAAACCGCTAGTCTTCATCGCCTTATAAACAAATCAAGGAAAACACACAACATTCTAGGCCCCTGCGATATTGAATTTTCTATTATCTTAGAGTAGGAGGGCACAAAATTTGTTCAAGGAGACCTGATGAGAAAGAAGAAAGAGCATGATTTATCCCGACACTTTATGAAAAATGTCTAAATACATCTAGGTAATTCCAAACCCTTACTTACTAAAATGAGCTCCTCCAGAATATTTGATTTTAACGACGACGGTCAAGATTAATTTTGTTATAAACTTTTTTTAAACCGTTATATTTCTTACTTGATATGGTACACACGAGATAAGGTCATATATCTTGATATTTCACTTAAAGTGGGACGAAATCAATATAGCCGATAGAAAAATGTTCACCATTATAATAATCCGTCTTTAAGTATCGTTATTATTAATAATAAACCGGTCGTTTTGTGTGTGTGTCTGTTTTTATCGTTAACTCACAAACCGGCCTTTTTTCAGAGATGACGACTAATACGGTTAGTTTGGATTCATAGAGGCTACACTCGAGCAAAATGTAATGATTTTCAGAAAATTATATTGTAATGCTATTTTTGTTATGGCAACCACCCCCAAATTTTGAGTAATCAATAAATGAAAAAAACTCCTGAGACATGACCAAAATATATCCATATACCAAATTTGATTCAAATTGATGCAAGTGTTTAGGCTTTAGAACACTGCACATACGACAAGTAGACAGACTGGAATAATTACTGAAATCACTATTTTGGAGTCAGACGGACCTTAAAACAAATATTCCCGCAATAAACTCTAAATCGATATTTTGACTAGTCACATAACTTTCTGTACACTACGTCTTTGTGGAAGAGTTTAAAACAATTCTATTCCATTACAATTATTTTACCTCCTGCTTATTGTCGCTAAATCTTCGCAATATCGTATAGACAATACTTCGTTAATAAGCAATTAGTAATCACAGTTCTAAATTGAAAACAATTTGGTTGGTTTTAAATTTAACTCAAAAAGACAGCTATTAATTTATCTCAATTGGGTCTATTGTCTGACTTGAAATGACAATAGTCGAACAGCGAATTTATAACTCATCAAAATTGTAAGAACAATTCTTGTACGAATAACTTTTTATAGG